>JAFVLL020017531.1:0-16890 GCA_021397915.2 Tor tambroides
TTTTTTGTATTATTTTGTTGTAGATGTTTACATTTAATATAATTATTAACCATAAACATCATTAAAATGCAAGAGATTTTTGTCATTTCAGGGCACAAATGAAAGTCTTGGATTGCTTTGTGTGTCATGTTCATTGAAAAATTGTCTTCATTTGACATATTTATGGACAATATTTATGTGAAACAAATATTTCATTATTTAGCATTCCCTTCACATTACTATTAACTTCACTCAGTTCCGACATCAGGCAGGTGAAAAATTGGCAACATTAGCGAAAGGGCTAGTATGGAACCATTTCGAAGTCACTAGACTGCATTATTATTTATTCTTTACTAAAATAATAAGCCCTAGAACATGACATCATATCCTGCTGCGCATATTCATTGCAGGGTCTACAGTAATTTTACATGCTTGAAGTCTATGTGACCCAACTTTCAGACCGTCTTGCCTTTACTCAAGAACTCTGCAGTCATTGTACAAGCAACAATCATAAATGATTGCTTTAGTACAGATGCACATCGCAAGCGAAACTGCTGATCTGTTAAGCAGCCCAATTGCTGGTGCATTTTCATTTGCATCTAAAATGCCTTCACTACAGCTCTGAAGACACCTTTCATCTTAACTCAGATTTATTGTGCCCTTGAACCATAAAAAGACCTGTTACGTGTGCAGTGCGAAACAGAAGTCGTCAGTTCTGCCTATGAGCTAAAATATAAGTGTGACTATTTTACAGCATCGCTCCCTCTTTATAGTACATTACGCTCATCTTTGCCCTCTTTTGCTACGTGCTTTGCTTTCTGTTTCATAAACTCCTCATCTTTCATTTCTCTCCGACATCATCCATCTCTTTTGTTCTTTTTCACCTCAGATTCTCCTCCAGGTTTCATCTAAGAATGATTTTCATTAGTGCATTCAGCGATTCATGTGTGTTTTGTAAGTGTGTGTGCAAACTTTTGTTGATGTATGTAGTTTATCAAGCCTCAAAACCCCTTTAGATTTGTTTGTAGATTTAAGTGTGTGGCGTAACAAGCGTTTGCACCCCGTTTCTCCTTTATGCGGCCGTTCAGAAGCCCTCGATATGGCAGTAGGCCTCAAGGCTGGAGAAGAGGATGTAGAGGAACCACAGACCCAGAAAGAGGAGCGTAGTGAGCAGCCGCGGGACACGAGAGCCGCCCAGCTCTCCGCCGATAGACGGCCGGCGCCGGAACAGCAGCACTGCCATGCAGATGAAGGCAAAAATAGTGAAGAGGGTGACGGAGAAGGCCAGCGAGCCGGGCTCCACGTGAAAGCGCTTGCCCTGGATGGCCCAGTACACGGCCGCCACGGACCAGGCCACACCGATGCCCAGAAACACGTTGACGGCGTTGCTGCCCGTGACGTTTCCAACAGAGGCGTCTGCGTACTGATCCTGAGTAGCGGCGACTTTGCTGGCGAAAGTGTCTGAAAGAGAGAGATGAGAGCATGAGAAGATATATACATGGGTCGTAGACGTTTATATCGACAAGGCTGATAAACTGGCCAATATCTGATATTTTCAAATGATCACAATCAGCCAATAACTTTTACAAGAATTTCTGGATCTAATCTAATCTAATTTAATATAATGTACTAGATATTGCCATTTAATATAATTATTAATGATAATACTATAATGCAAAATAAATTTTAATGTGAATTTTAGCAGTTTTGCGTACAGGTATGTGTCACTTACTTTCGCTAAATTGTAATATAAACCTGTATATACTACCGTTCAAAAGTTTAGAGTCAAAAATGTGTTTTTATTTATTTATTCAATTTTTTTTAAAGAAATGAATACCTTAATTCATCAAGTATGCATTAAGTTAATCAAAAGTAACAGTAAAGACATTTAAGATGTTACAAAATATTTCTATTTCAAATGAATGATGTTTGGAACTATGGGAAAAAAAATATATATATATATCATAGTTTCCACAAAAAAATATGCATCAGCATAACTTTTTAGCATTGATAATAATGTTTCTTGAGCAGCAAATCAGCATATTAGAATGATTTCTGATAGATCATGTGACACTGAAGACTGGAGTAATGATGCTGAAAATTCAGCATTACATTACAGGAATAAAATATATTTCAAAATATATATGAATAGAAAAGTTATTTTAAATTGTAATAATATTTTATAATATTACAGTTTTATTGCATTTTTTGAAATCAAATAAACACAGTCTTGTTGAACTGAAGAGACTTATTTAAAATAAAATAAAATAAAAATAAAAATCAATCTTACTGACCCCAAACCATTAAACAGTAGCATTATATATATGTATATACAAAAGTGTGTGTTGTGCATTTTTCATAATCTAATGTAGTGACATTCAGACGTTTATCGGTGTGGCTGAAGTATGGCTAAAACCCTTTATTATACATTCTCAAGCACACCTGGGATAGAGGTGCCCAGAGCGACGAAGACCACTGC
The DNA here is from genome assembly GCA_021397915.2 of Tor tambroides. NCBI lineage: Eukaryota > Metazoa > Chordata > Actinopteri > Cypriniformes > Cyprinidae > Tor > Tor tambroides. The sequence goes on from JAFVLL020017531.1 coordinate 2,459, forward strand.
GGTGACAGTGTCACGGAGGCCCACGGTGCAGCCGAAGTGTGACGCCAGGTCTCCGATGATGGCAGTGAGGAGGCCGATTACAGTGATGGACACCACAAAGCAGGCCCAGCCGTTCCAGTACTCCGTGGGTGGAACGAACGCAAACAGAACCTTCCAGAACACCGTCAGGAAGTGCATGACGTAATCATAGCAGGACGGGAGACGCTCCTCTCGGCCCTCCTCTTCATCTTCATCTCCATCACCTGAGGATGACACATAATTAACAAATTACACAAAATGCTGGCCAAGTTTACATAAACAGTCATTACCATTACTAACCACCAGATGGCAGTATCATCACTGACACAAATAACCTTGTTAGATATATGTAGATATATTCTCATGGAATTTTCATTTTAGAAGTTAAAATTAAATTGTATGTCTTCAGAAAACATCAAATAAACTGAAAAGTTAGGTGTAGAAACAATTTTTCACTCACTCAGCTAACACACTGAATTGAATATGAAATTCTGAAGTAGAAAATCATAAATATTTTCTTGTAAATCATACTTTAATCTTTATTTACAACTTAAAAGAAAATTATATATATATATATATATATATATATAATTGACATACTATTATAGTTTTTATTAATATTTTAAATCAGTGTGTATATTTTCCATTTTAATTGTTAAATGTTAGTGTTTTATTTTGTTTTTGTGAGTTTTAATAGTTTTTGTATGTCTATAGTTTTAAATTAAATTTTATGTTGCTTTGTCACCTAGCTGAAATACAAAACAGTTTTATATATTTTTTTAAATATTTAAAAATATATATTTTTAATACATATTTTTAATTTTATTTCAGTTAACGTTTAATTCAAGCATCTTTTTTAGTGGCTTTAATTTTAGTTTCAATTTTATTTTGCTTGTAAAAAGTTAGTTTTACTTAACAATACTAATCTTAGTAGGAACTATTTCTATGGTACTTTTAGCAACATTTTTAGTCATTATAGAAAATGGCATGCTGGAAATTCTGCACTATTTCTTTTTTTGAGTTCTATGGAAGAAAAAAAGTCATAAAGGTTTGGCAAGGTGCACAAACTCTTCCAAGAACGTCATTTTTAGCTGAGCTCTTGCTTTCAGACTGTGTATTGCTGAAGCTTCTGAGACGGAGCTTTAAAAGAGCAACTCGAGACTGTAAGAGCCTCATTATGTGTTTTATTAAGTCTGAGAATTGCTGAGGGAATGAAATGTATACGGTGCGACTCATACAGTGTATTCCTATTTCAAAAGAGAGCAATTAAACATCCGACACGCTCACGAGGAACACAAAGGTGTGTGAGACGGACCTGCGCTGACGGTCACGGCCTCCACGAACTGCTCTCGCCAGGAGTGAGTGCCGATCACCAGCGCCAGGTTAGTCTTCTTGATCAGTTTATCAACGGTGCTCTGAAACAAAGCACAACATTCAGCACCAAATAGAGGCCCATATCAGGAGTAAGTATAACATGCAATGAACTCAGAATATCAGATTTAATGTGACTTTTTCCTGCTCGTAAAAATAATAATAATATTTAATTTTCCAATAAATGCATAATATAATTCATGTATTATTATTAGATATTTTCGGAATTTAAAATATCAGATTCATTGTATGTTTTCCTGCTCACAAAAATAATAACAAAATAACAATTGGCAATAAAAGCATATAATAATTTATGATGATATTAAAATATTATATAATGTTATGTTATATAATGTTATATAATATGGTTTATTATTATTATTATTATTATTATAAATGATCAGAATTGATCAGAATTGATTTTCCTGTTTACAAAAATAATAAAAATAAATATAATAAATGGCAATAAAGGCATATAATAATTTATGAAAATACTATAATGTTCTAATATGGTATATTATTATTATCATTATTATCATTATATATTTTCAGAATTGGAAAATATCAGATTCAGTGTGATTTTCCTGTTCACAAAAATAAAAAAATATATATAATAAATGACAATAAAGACATAATAATTGATGAAAATATTATTATTATTATTAATAACACATCAATTATAATAAATAAATAAATAAATAATACTTATTATTATTATTGTTGTTGTTGTTGTTATTATTACACATTTCTTAGATCTGAAAATATCAAATTCAGCATATTATTTTCCTGTTCACAGTTTTTTTGTTTTTTTTAAGTCAGATCTGGACCACATTCAACTGTTATGTGAACACACTGAAACACTTTAATAATCTCTTTGCATCCTCTCTTCTGAAGTGCTGAATATTACTATCATGACAAACCTAATGAACCTGACAACTGTTCGTTTAGCACCACCGATCTGATAAATAACACTCCAAAAAAAGAAATGATATGAATGTAATTTTCAGACGAGAATTTAATCAACCCATCAACATTTGCTGTCATGAACAGAGCTGACAATCATAATGCATCATTTCACCCTGGGTAATCATTAAGTGGGAACTTCAAATGATATTTTTGTAAATAGTCATAAACAGTTATAATTGAAAATCATCCATTGCATATGTAGAAAAAAAATCTAACCATCATGTGCAGGAATATACTGGGAATCTACTGGGAGTCCAGTATGAGACCAGTATGAGTAGTGCATGTGCATACTTCATGCCATGTACACATAATCTATATATAGAGCTCTACTGAACACTACATGAAGATCTGTTCTGCATGCATGATTTCACCGTGTGGCCTCATGTCATGTCTACAGAACAGATGGAGGAAGACTAGGGCTAAGTGATATAGCTTGAAAATTCCATTTTTTTTAAATAAAATAAAATATAATAAAATATTTTTAAAATAAAATAAAAATGTTTCCAGATGACACCTTACAGTAAATTCACAGGGCTCTTCAATAAAATAAAATTTAAAAAATAATAATATGATTTCAGATGTGACACCATATGTGTAAATTCATATGACTCCTTGATAAATAAAAAATAATAAAAATTAAATAAAATTAAATACAAAAATTAAATTAAATTAAATAAATAAATTATGGACTAACTATTTTCTGTTTTTAGATGTGAAACCTTACAGAAAATTCATGAATCCTTGATTAAAAATAATAAATAAATAAATAAAAATAAAAAATAACATAAAATACCTTAAATTAAATTAATGTGATACCTTAAATTCATAGGACTCCTTGATAAATAAAATAAAATATGGTCTGGCTATTTTCTATTCTCTCAGATTTGAAACCTTACAGAACATTTACAGGACTGTTTGAAAATGAAATAAAATAAAATATAATATGGATTTACTAATTTCACTGTTTTCAGATATGATACTTAAATTCATAGGACTCCTTGATAAATAAAATAAAATAAAATAAAATAAAATAAAATAAAATATGCACGGACTGTTTTCAATGTTTTCAACAGTGATACCTTAAATTCATAGGACTCCTCGATCACCACCTCCAGCCGGCTGTGCTCCCCCAGAACTGGTTTCCCCATCTCCGCTATCCTTCTAGCCTCCTCCTCCTCCGCACTCAGCTGTCCCTCCGGATCCTCTGAAAGCCAGACACGATAAAAGAAACGACACAGACAGAAGACAGAAAAGAACAGATGAGATACAACAGACCGGAAATGGAGGGCACACCCCTGCCTGTCACTCAAAAACACAACAGCTCCACTGATCAATAAGACGCCACATATGACAGCACAACACGCACACAAACAAAACAACACAAGCTCCGAGACAATCTGAATGCATGTGTGCCAGATTGTGAATCTACGAACTCAAATGCTGTTTACAACCCTTTTTACGTTTAGTAAAAATTGAGATTGATTGTCTGCGACAACTACTATTGAGTTATTTTTTTGACTTTCTGTTTAATGTTTTGAACTCTCTCTCAACGGTCAGCGTTTGATCCCTCTTTTCACAGCATAATCACATCCCTCATTGGTTTAGGGAAGCTTTTAGCCCCTCTCTCCTCTCTGCTGAGTGTGTATCATGAGGGTTAGTGTGGACACATGTCAGTTGATCAGAGGTTGATCTGAAACCTTACCTTGGTTCAGCAGCAGGGCTGCGTGATGTAAGGAGGGACAAGAGAGATGGAGTTAGTGCTGGAGATGAGTTTACTCCATTAATAAACACACATATACACACACACACACACACACACACACACACACACGTATCCCATGACTATGGCTCTTCTCCAAACCCTAGTGAGCTGCTTCTCTGAATACTAAAACAGCATCCAAACAAAAACAGCGTTTCATAAGTGACTGATCTGAAACGCTCATACAAATAGTGCTATTCACATCACACACCCAAGCAATGCTGCTGCTAACAGTTGAATCCATTAGTGTCAAATAGTTGACTCCAGCAGAGCAAAGTCCCTTTAAGGCAAGTCAGTGCATTTGGTGACCATCTTAGAAACACCCTCAGGCTGCTGTTTTCAGTGATACAGGAGCATCTGCTGTTGGAACGACTGGAAAACTGTTTGTCAAGATAACATTTCAATGTCAAATCAGCAATAAAGTCTAACAGAAATTATGCACACATGCATATTATTTTTAAGGGGTTGCTAGGCTAACAAATAATATTCTAAATCCTATTATTTATTATTGTTGTTGTTTATGATAGTGATTATTATTGTTACCCAATATTTGTTTTTTGCTTTTCATCATTTCAATCAATCAATCAATCAATGAATCAATCAATGAATCAATCAATCAATCAATCAATCAATCAAATAGATTATTTATTATTATTATTATTATTGATAAAATAATAAAAAGCATACACAAATATTAGGGGAAATATTTTATATTTACTTTAAAAAACTATAAGCGCTATGCAAATAAAACTACAGATGCTCTATTTTCTATTGATACTTTTTAAAACTGAATAAAAATAGTTTAATATATAAATAAAACTATATACAAAATAGTTTAATATATATAAACTTATAATTTAAATATCTTATGTTTATAAAAATATACTTGCGTTTTAAATGCACATGTATAAAAACAAAATAATAAGAATAATAATCATAATAACTTTTCATATGTTTATTTTATACATTACTACTATTATTAAAATGCTAATTTAAAAACAGCATAGAAAAATATTGGGTGAAATATATATTTATTTAAATATATATCTATATATATATATATATATATATATATATATATATATATATATTAAAAAAAGTATATACACACACACACACACACACACACTTACTGTATTATATGATACATTTTAAAAATAAATATGAAAATAAATAATATTTAGCATAATAATATTTATCATCATTTTTATTTTTTATATAATATATACATATATACATATATATATACACATTATATATATATATATATATAACTGATAGAATTTTTATCTAGATCTAGATCATATATATATAATTTAATTTTCTTTTTTCTTATTTTATTTATTTTAATATTTATTGTATATAATACAATGTATATAATACAAGAAGTATGCAAGTATAATATACAGTATCTCACAGAAGTGAGCACACCCCTCACATTTTTGTAAATATTTTATTATATCGTTTCATGTGACAACACTTTGCTACAATGACAATTTGCTACAATGTAAAGTAGTGAGTGTACAGCTTGTATAACAGTGTAAATTTGCTGTCCCCTCAAAATAACTCAACACACAGCCATTAATGTCTAAACCGGTGGCCACAAAAGTGAGTACACCCCTAACTGAAAATGTCTAAATTGGGCCCAATTAGCCATTTTCTCTCCCCGGTGTCAAGTGACTCATTAGTGTTACAAGGTCTCAGGTGTGAATGGGGAGCAGTTGTTAAATTTGGTGTTATCGCTCTCACTCTCTCATACTGGTCACTGGAAGTTCAACATGGTACCTCATGGCAAAGAACTCTCTGAGGATCTGAAAAAAAGAATTGTTGCTCTACATAAAGATGGCGTAGGCTATAAGAAGATTGCCAAGACCCTGAAACTGAGCTGCAGCACGGTGGCCAAGACCATACAGCGGTTTAACAGGACAGGTTCCACTCAGAACGGGCCTCACCATGGTCGACCAAAGAAGTTGAGCGTCAGTGCTCAGCGTCATATCCAGAGGTTATGTTTGGGAAATAGACGTATGAGTGCTGCCAGCATTGCTGCAGAGGTTGAAGGGGTGGGGGGTCAGCCTGTCAGTGCTCAGACCATACGCCGCACACTGCATCAAATTGGTCTGCATGGCTGTCGTCCCAGAAGGAAGCCTCTTCTAAAGATGATGCACAAGAAAGCCCGCAAACAGTTTGCTGAAGACAAGCAGACTAAGGACATGGATTACTGGAACCATGTCCTGTGGTCTAATGAGACCAAGATAAACTTATTTGGTTCAGATGGTGTCAAGCATGTGTGGCGGCAACCAGGTGAGGAGTACAAAGACAAGTGTGTCTTGCCTACAGTCAAGCATGGTGGTGGGAGTGTCATGGTCTGGGGCTGCATGAGTGCTGCTGGCACTGGGGAGCTACAGTTCATTGAGGGAACCATGAATGCCAACATGTACTGTGACATACTGAAGCAGAGCATGATCCCCCTCCCTTCAGAGACTGGGCAGCAGGGCAGAATTCCAACATGATAACGACCCCAAAAGAAGCTTTGGGTAAAGGTGATGGACTGGCCAAGCATGTCTCCAGACCTAAACCCTATTGAGCATCTGTGGGGCATCCTCAAATGAAAGGTGGAGGAGCGCAAGGTCTCTAACATCCACCAGCTCCGTGATGTCGTCATGGAGGAGTGGAAGAGGACTCCAGTGGCAACCTGTGAAGCTCTGGTGAACTCCATGCCCAAGAGGGTTAAGGCAGTGCTGGAAAATAATGGTGGCCACACAAAATATTGACACTTTGGGCCCAATTTGGACATTTTCACTTAGGGGTGTACTCATATTTGTGGCCAGCAGTTTAGACATTAATGGCTGTGTGTTGAGTTATTTTGAGGGGACAGCAAATTTACACTGTTGTACAAGCTGTACACTCACTACTTTACATTGTAGTAAAGTGTAATTTCTTCAGTGTTGTCACATGAAAAGATATAATAAAATATTTACAAAAATGTGAGGGGGTGTACTCACTTCTGTGAGATACTGTATATGCAGTGTTGCCTTATGTTTTGGTTGAAAACAATGTATCTTATAAAATCTTATAAAGCAGCATCCTTTTGCAGCCTTCCATTTGGAACGCCTGGAACACGCCTATGAAGCCTAAAAATGTAGTCTAAGAAGGCAGCTCATTAGGGCTGGAAGCGGAGCCAACTGTATCAGAAACCACTTGAACCCGAATGTCAAAGGAATGCCCAAAACCACTCTAAAAACTAACAGAGCTCATCTCATAGTCCTTATAGTGCGACACACACACACACACACACACACACACACATACACATACTGTACACACACCTGAGATTCCTCTCTTCAGCCAGCGTGGTTCCTCAAGAACGATGAAGAAATTCTCATGTTTCTCGTACTCTTCATCATCAATGATCCTCACCTGAAGGGTCTGACTGCAAACACACACACACACACACACAAATAGACACAAGTAATCAGACATTCAGGTGGTGGCTTTGAAGTCTCACATCGATTACTGGGACAAGTGACAGAAAATTGTGACTAAATAGGAAAATGTCAGAAGGCTGCATAATGACACACACACACACACACACACACACACACACACGCACACACACACACACACACACACACAGCCTTATAAATACTTAATGCTGTTCCTCTGTGGTCATGAACATCAGCGCTCCACCCTGACATGAAATCACATTAAAAGAGCTGATGAATGAACAACACACACACACACACAAATAAAGGCACAAAAACACACTCACACAAATCATGGAAAATGTCAGCATTTAAATCACTTCAAAAGGTTGCATGTCAATATTTAATCACATACACACACATATGCTCCCACTCACAATAATGTGTGCAAATATAAACCTCATTGCGGATAAAACTAAATCCACAATGCTTTGTAAAGGCGCTAATTTACTGAGTGGTGTTGGATTTACCTCCAGCACTGACAAAAACACATGAAAATCATAACGTTTAGTGCTCATCCATAATGTAGGACAGTGTCACGTTCATCTGGGAGAGACAGAAAAGACTCCAGACAGACAGAAGTGTTGCATCCATTAACGATCTTACTGACTCACACATACTAAGCACGCAAGCATTACTATCAATGTCGCTCGTACTCCGAGGATTTGAACAAGCCCCGCTGAACATGAGTGATACCTCAAAGAAAGGTGTAAGCTGTTACTTTACTAGGAGATTAGACACTAGATCTTCAGCTGGTGGATGACAAAACAGGTGAAAAATATCTCTGACTTACACTGGAGGAGGAGCCCCAGCCACAGGTGGCAACCACTTAGAGCACCCTAGCAACTGCTTAGCAACTTCCTAGTAACCACTCGGTACACCCAAGTAACCACCAACTGCACCCTAGCAACTCAATAGTAAACAGTCAGAACACTCTAGCAAACCATTTACTGTACCCTAGCAACTGCCTAGAATCTCTCTAGTAACCACTCAGAACACCCTAGCAACAATCCAGAACGCCCTAGCAACTCTCTAGTAACTACTCAGGACACCCTAGTAACTCTCTAGTAACCACTCAGGACACCCTAGCAACAACCCAGGACACCCTAGCAACAACCCAGAACACCTTAGCAATTGCCTACACTTTAGTAGCCACTCAGGACACCTTAGCAACAACCCAGACCACCCTAGCAACTGCCAAGCAAATATCTAATAACCACTCAAAACACACTAATAACTCTTTAGTAACCACCCTAGCAACAACCCAGAACACCTTAGCAACTGCCTAGCAACTCTTTAGTAACCACCCTAGCAACAACCCAGAACACCTTAGCAACTGTCTAGCAACTCTTCAGTAACCACTCACAATGCACTAGCAATTTCATAGAAACTCTCTAGTAACCAATCAGAACTCACTAGTAACTGCCTAGCATCTCTCTAGTAACCACTCGGGACACCCTAGCACAACCCATAACACCCTAGCAACTGCCTAGCAACTCTCTAGTAACCACTTGTAACTCACTAGTAACTGCCTAGCAACTCTTTAGTAACCACCCTAGCAACAACCCAGAATACCTAAGCAACTGCCTAGCAACTCTTTAGTAACCACTCACAATGCACTAGCAATTGCATAGATACTCTGTAGTGACCACACAGAACACACTAGTAACTGCCTAGCAACTCTCTAGTAACCACTCAGAACACTCCAGCAACAACCCAGAACACCATAATAATGGCCAAACAACTCAAGTAACCAATGAAGACACACTAGTAACTGCCTAGCAACTCCTTAGTAACCTCCCAGAGCACCCTAGTAACTTATTAGAAACTCAATAGTAACCAATCAGAACACACTAGTAACTGCCTAGCATCTTAGTAACCCCTCAGAACACCCTAGCAACAGCCTAGAAACTCTCTAGAAACCACTCAAAACACCCTAGCAACTGCCTAGCAACTCTCTAGTAACCACTCAGAGCACACTAGTAACTGTCTAGCATCTTAGTAACCACCCTGAACACCCTAGCAACTTCTCAGAAACCTTAACAACCACCCAAGCAACTGCCTAACAAGTTATTAGTAACCACCCCGAAAACACTAGTAACTGCCTAGCAACTCTCTAGTAACCACTCAGAGCACCCAGAAAACTCTCTAGTAACCACCCAGAAACCCCAAGCAACTTCTCAGAAACCTTAGTAACCACCCAAGCAATGGCCTAACAAGTTATTAGTAACCACCCCAAAAACACTAGCAACTGCCTAGCAACACTCTGGTAACCACTCAGTATCCAATTTCTTAGAAACTATCAAGTAAACACTCAGAACATCCTACAACTACATACAGTCAGGTCCATAAATATTGGGACATCGACACAATTCTAACATTTTTGGCTCTATACACCACCACAATGGATTTCAAATGAAACGAACAAGATGTGCTTTAACTGCAGACTGTCAGCTTTAATTTGAGGGTATTTACATCCAAATCAGGTGAACGGTGTAGGAATTACAACAGTTTGCATATGTGCCTCCCACTTGTTAAGGGACCAAAAGTAATGGGACAGAATAATAATCATAAATCAAACTTTCACTTTTTAATACTTGGTTGCAAATCCTTTGCAGTCAATTACAGCCTGAAGTCTGGAACGCATAGACATCACCAGACGTTGGGTTTCATCCCTGGTGATGCTCTGCCAGGCCTCTACTGCAACCGTCTTCAGTTCCTGCTTGTTCTTGGGGCATTTTCCCTTCAGTTTTGTCTTCAGCAAGTGAAATGTATGCTCAATCGGATTCAGGTCAGGTGACTGACTTGGCCATTGCATGACAGTCCACTTCTTTCCCTTCAAAAACTCTTTGGTTGCTTTTGCAGTATGCTTTGGGTCATTGTCCATCTGCACTGTGAAGCGCCGTCCAATGAGTTCTGAAGCATTTGGCTGAATATGAGCAGATAATATTGCCCCGAAACACTTCAGGAATTCATCCACCTGCTGCTTTTGTCAGCAGTCACATCATCAATAAATACAAGAGAACCAGTTCCACTGGCAGCCATACATGCCCACGCCATGACACTACCACCACCATGCTTCACTGATGAGGTGGTATGCTTAGGATCATGAGCAGTTCCTTTCCTTCTCCATACACTTCTCTTCCCATCCACTCTGGAGTACAAGTTGATCTTGGTCTCATCTGTCCATAGGATGTTGTTCCAGAACTGTGAAAGGCTTTTTAGATGTCGTTTAAGCCAAACTCTAATCTGGCCTTCCTGTTTTGAGAGCTCCCTGTGGTTTACATCTTGTGGTGAATCCCTCTGTATTCACTCTGGTGAAATCTTCTCTTGATTGTTGACTTTGACACATACACCTACCTCCTGGAGAGTGTTCTTGATCTGGCCAACTGTTGTGAAAGGTGTTTTCTTCACAGAAGGAAAGAATTCTTCGGATCATCCACCACAGTTGTTTTCCGTGGGTCTTCCCGGGTCCTTTGGTGTTGCTGAGCTCACCGGTGCGTTCCCTTCTTTTAAGAATGTTCCAAACAGTTGTTTTGGGCCACATCCTAATGTTTTTGCTATCTCTCTGATGGGTTTGTTTTGTTTTTTTCAGCCTAATGATGGCTTGCTTCACTGATAGTGACAGCTCTTTGGATCTCATCTTGACAGTTGACAGCAACAGATTCCAAATGCAAATAGCATACTTGAAATGAACTCTGGACCTTTCATCTGCTCATTGTAATTGGGATAATGAGGGAATAACACACACCTGGCCATGGAACAGCTGAGAAGCCAATTGTCCCATTACTTTTGGTCCCTTAACAAGTGGGAGGCACATATGCAAACTGTTGTAATTCCTACACCGTTCACCTGATTTGGATGTAAATACCCTCAAATTAAAGCTGACAGTCTGCAGTTAAAGCACATCTTGTTCGTTTCATTTGAAATCCATTGTGGTGGTGTATAGAGCCAAAAATGTTAGAATTGTGTCGATGTCCCAATATTTATGGACCTGACTGTAGTGATGCCATAGACTCAGAACACCCCTGCATTGTGGAAGTGAGTTTTGCACAGGCACACACAGATTTCTTCCATCTTTTCTTGTGTTTTTCACTCACGTTGTCTGGTCGTTGGTGAACTCCAGCTCTCCGTGTGTGTCCTCGTAGTCGACCCCTGCCCCTTGGGCCGTCCCAGGCTCTGTGTGATACGGAATGATCACGGTTCCGCGGGCGCCGGAGTTCCGGACCACTGTCACCTCCATGGTTCCCACGCTCTCGCTCACTCGCACCAGGCGGTCTGAGAAAGTGAAGATCCCTGCGTGATCGTCATCCAGGATGGTGACCGTGGCCATCAGCGGCTCCACCAGCTGGGCCTTGGGAGCTTGATCCGCATCGTCACTCTCAAACATACCCTCCGCATCACCGACACGCAGGTTCAGCAAACGCACAAAGAAATGCTCGTCTTCCTCAAAGATGTCATCGTCGATGATGCCCACCTAGAAAGACAGACAGGCTTTCAGTAAAATGGTTTTGCTTCAATGAAGCTCAGAACATGCTCCGAACTATTTCTTGGACAAGTTCTTCAGGGACTTAACATTCATTTCACATGGGTTTGTAGAGCTCTGACTTCTCTGATGTGACTTCTCTGATTCAATGTGTCCATCACTCTGAATCCTCTCTCAGACTTTTTGGCAAAGAGACTGTCAATCATTGTCACTCAACCAATGACAGACACTACAGCACTGTTGCCATGGATTCATGGCTTTGTCCATCTCAGCGGAATGGACGTTTGTCTAAAAGGAAGTGTAGTACATGAAAGATAAAGAGTTTTTTTAATTGGAAGCTGTTGTTAAGGTATTAAAGCATTGTCCTTGGGACTCACCTGTTCATAAAAGATTCCCAGTTGAGACCAGATTCACTAGCAGGTAGTTCACTTTTATTAACCAGCTATACCAACAGCTAATGGCTATACCAACAGCTAATGACCATAAATCTGGACAAGTTAGAAACCATGTAAATCCATCTACTGGTTTCAGTTGGACCAAACTGCATGCTGTGGACATGCAGTATTCTTAGAAAACTTACATAGAAAGCAACTTTCATGCAAAGTTTGGATAATTGAGACAATCCTAGTTGAGTCAAGATCCACTAGCAGGTAGTTCAACTTATTAACCAGCTAGACCACCTTGAACCAGCTAATGACCAGTTTGGACAAGGTAGAAACCATGTAAACCATCTACAGGTTTCAGCTGAACCAAACTACATGTTGTGGACATGTTCTTAGAAAACTTACATAGAAAGCTGCTTTCAAGCAAAGTTTGGATGCTTAAGACCATCCCAGTTGAAACCGGATCCATTAGCAGATAGATCAACTTTATCAACCAGCTAGACCAATTTAAACCAGCTAATGACCATAAAGTTGGACAAAGTACCAGTTTGAACTACCAGCAGGTAGTTCAGCCAATTAACCAGACCACCTTGAACCATCTAATGACCATATATGATCAGTTTGGACAAGGTAGAAACCATGTAAAAAGTCAAGATCCACCAGCAGGTAGTTCAACTTATTAAGCAGCTAGACCACCTTGTACCAGCTAATGAACATAAATGATCAGTTTGGACAAGGTAGAAACCATGTAACTGTATGTTGTGGACATGTTCTTAAAAACTTATGTAGAAGGCAACCTATATTACCTCAAAGTTCCCACAAACAGTGATTTGATGATCAATCATTGCTGTCAAGGGGACAGTCGTGGCCTAATGGATAGAGAGTTGGACTTATAACCCGAAGGTCGTGGGTTCAAGTCTCAGGTCTGGCAGGGACCGTGACTGAGGTGAGACCCTTGAGCAAGGCACCTGAACCCTCAACTGCTCCCTGGGTGCCGCAGCATTGGCTGCCCACTGCTCTGGGTGTATGTTCACTACTGTGTGCATGCACTTGGATGGGTTAAATGCAGAGGACAAATTCCAAGTATGGGTCACCATACTTGGCCACACACCACTTCCCTTTCCTTTCACTTCAGAGTATTCAGATACTTGAGACCAGATCCATTAGCAAGGCAGTTCAATGTATTATTAACCTGCTTGGACCAGCTAATTACCATAAATGGTCAGTTTGGACAAGGTAGAAACCATGTTACCATGTCACTTCAGATACTTGAGACCCTTCCCTAGTCAAGACCAGATCCATTAGTGGGTAGTTCAACTTATTAACCAGCTAGACCAGCTAATGACCATCTACCAGTTTCAGCTGAACCAAACTGTATGTTGTGGACATATTATTAAAAAACGTACATAGAAAGCAACTTTCTTGCAAAATTCGGATACTGGGAGTTGAGACCATCCCAATCAATATCAGAGCCACTAGCGTAGGGGTGTCCAAACCTGTTCCTAGAGGGCCACTGGCCTGCAGAATTTCGCTCCAAGCTTAATTAAACATACCTGAAACAGCTAATAAAGGTCTCATGAACGTTAGCCCTCCAGGAGCAGCACTGGATACCCCTGCACTATCAGATAATTCAACTAATTAACAATCTAGACAAGCTTGGAACAACTAATAACCATAAACGATTTAGTTGGACAAGGTAAATGGGTTTCAACTGGTAGATAAGATTTTGCATGGATTTTCCTTTCACTCCTCCTCACCTTAATTTCTTTCCTGGTTTCTCCCGGTTTGAACACCAGCGTCCCTTCACAGTACTCATAATCTGAGCCGGCGTTGGCTGTGCCATCTTCAGTACAGTAGTCGACATAGAAAGTGCTCTCCCCCAGGCCTCCTCGACACACTACAGGTATTGCGATGGTGCCACAGTTCTCCATGCACTGGCTGTGCGTGCTCTCGAAGGAGATGCGGCT
>JAFVLL020017532.1:0-43590 GCA_021397915.2 Tor tambroides
ACAGTAAAATACTGTATATACATTTTACAGTATCTTACTGTACATATTACAGTAAAATACTGTTCAAATTACAGAAATCGGTTACAGTGTAGTCACTTCTTTTAGTTAGTTACTCCCAAACAAATAGGCATCAAAACATAATGCTTCAAAAAAAAAAAAGCAAAACAAAAAAACATGACTAGCCACCAGCATATGTTGGGTTTTGGATGATAGGATGTTTAACTATTAAAACAGCTTAGTCCAGGGGTGCCTTGTTCCTGGAGATCTGCCTTCTGCAGACCTCAGTTCCATCCCTGATCAAAGAGCCCCTCTTTAATTATCAAGTGTTCCTGAAGATCTCAATTAGCAGGTCCAGGTGTGTTTGATTAAAGATGGACCTGAACCTGGCTTAAGAACCGGTCACACTAAACTTTTCGTTCCATTGACTTCCATTCATACTTATGTAAATGCTGGAGACAATGAATGCAAGCTCAGTGGCATGTTTCATGAGGCTAGCTGAACAAACTCTTGTGTTTCAGAGTGGGTTTAGAGTTGACAGAACCAAACAAATCTGACCTGGTTTAGAACAGCTTCAGTGGGCTCAATGCTTGATATAAACATTCTCTGTCAACTCGGAGTTTCAAAACCAACCCACCTTTCCTCAAACTAGCGCAAACTTACCTGCAAAAATTGTATCAGTTGAAAATTGGCACAATCATGGCTCGACCTCTTATTTAAAATAAAAGAAAGCACACTTTAAATCTGCAATATTGAAAATGGAGTGCATATTTGTAGATTTTTGGGGCCAGATTTTCTAACAGCTTGCCAGCACAAACCGTCTTTTGGCGTTAAAATAGTGCTGTCAGGATTTATTAAAGGCATGCAGTGAAGAATTAGCGCTGAAAAGGCGTGGACACAGTTATTTTTTGCACCTGACTTTATTGAATATGCATTTGTAGGAGTTTCCCTTTCAGACGCAAAATTTATGGGAGGAGAGTATTAAAATGAATCACACAATGCGATTTACTAACGTTTGTGCTCGTTAAATTACTGGTATTTGCTCCATTATTTAATGCCCCAAAAAAGCAAGTCTTCAAGCGGGCGGTAATTTGCGCTGCTCTTGGTAGATGGCGCTGGTCATTATGGAAATGATCTGGCTGTTTCTGTGTTCTTTAATGTGCACACTGTCAGTAAATCACACGCAGAATTTTCCCCTCCCATCGGCGCTTTTATGGAATTGTGCTCTAACGCTAATTTACCCTGTTTAGTAAATCTGGCTCTTAATGTATTGTATGTTGAATTATGTTTAGGAAAAAAAAAAAGATGCAGCAGAGTATGACGTCATATTACAAAGGTGCAGCATCCATAAAAAGTTCAAGTGCTCAAAGTCTAGTGTGACCATGGCTTACCAGTATCATAAGCATGCATGGTCTCAGTTGATGATTTTCACAGGGTCGTTTGTGGTTTCAAGACTTTGTCCCATTTTCCTTGTACAGGAAGCAGACTCTCATCTCCACAGTCATTAAGAGGGAACATTTGTCAAATGACCCGTTCAGAGAGCTGCTGTCACAGTACAGGTGTACCTTTGAACAGGCTGATCTCTGGACTGGGTTGGGTCACTTAATGACTGTTTGTGCTGTTCGCACACACAATTTAACTAGGCATATTTGTTTGCACATTAGTACTAATGAGTTGGTGAATCAGTCTCAGGTCAAATGCTGATAAATCACTCTTCAGTTTCTCCATGAAGTCTAATCACACCAAGTTTCAGTATGCTCAAGGCCACACAGTTGCTCTGTAACTACGCATGATTGTTTCTTGGTCAGCTTTGTGTTTTTCAGGGGTGCTATGATTTATAGAGTAAATCTCAGCAACCTGTCAAGAACATGTATAGGTCATATTTCACTCCAAATTCCAATGAAATAAATAAGAAAATATATTTTTTCTTGTAAAAGAAACGTGTAATTTCTGGTATTCAATTGGAATTGGAAAAATAATACCTGTTTTAAACAGATTTACCAAACACTCCCCAAATACTATAGACAGTCCCGCCCCTAAGCCAACACCATTGGTTGAGCCTTTGGAGGTTTTCCACTTGAAAATTTTACCATGATAAATGTATTTTCCAAATACCATAGTTACTATAGTTTTTTTTAGTACAGTACTGTGGCTTTTGCTCTCATACAAAAAGATTGTGTATAGAGAAAGCTTATATAATCTGAAAGAAAACACATAGTTTTGTGGTAGTAGAAGTAATTGTAGTAGCTGTTGCACTTTGGTGAAAACCATAGTAAAAGCTGATTTTCATTCCTCAGTCCTGTATAAATGCATAAGGTAACATGTCTTACATCTATAGCATTTGTTTTTGTGTGTTTTACTGGCAAAATTCCATTTCCATGTTGTGTGAGATATGCCCTCTATCCATTTCCATTTCCCTCTGTCTCTTTTTTTGTTCTCGTTTTGTTCCCCTGGGTATTGTTGGCCTTAGAGATGTGGAATATGTCTTATTTCTTCATTTCCATATTTCTGTCAAATCTCGCGCCTGGTTTGCTCCATACGGCCTCCCGGCAGGACTGCTGGATCCGTCTCCCTGTCGTCTTCTTCCACACTTCCTCGTGTCGCCATGGCCACTAAATTCTGGACGAAGTAATGCAATTCCAGGAACTGTATTTTTAGCAAGTTAGCGCATGGGTGCACTATGCTAACAAACACTCTTGTGTAATTGTTTTGCTTTCTGCGAGCGTGTGAACACACCAGCACTTTGAACCTTCTTGTTCGTCATCTATCTACAGTATTTTGCAGGTCATCGCAGCTGGTGCTTTGCAAGTGTGACTTTCACAGCTAAAACGGGTCTGTGTGTGCGCGTGTGTGAGAGAGAGAGAGTGTGTGTGTGTGTGTGTGTGTGTGCGTTCCCTTCAGCCCATTTTAATGTGCATAGGTATTTTGCAAACACTATGTATATTTTCCAACAATATGACTTCAGTGTTGGGGAAGCTACTTTGAAACTAGTTTGTCAAGCTGAAAATACTAGTCTATCTATCTATCTATCTATCTATCTAGACATATTAATTTATCATATTAAAATATCATTTAGCATAAAGGGATAGTTCACCCAGAAATGAAAATTCTGTCATTAATTACTCACCCTCATGTCGTTCCAAACCCGTAAGACCTTTGTTCGTCTTCGAAACACAAATTAAGTTATTTTTGATAAAATCCGAGAGCTTTCTGACCCTCCATAGACAGCAATGCAACTGACACGTTCAAGGCTCAGAAAGGTAGTAAGGACATCATTAAAATAGTCCATGTGACATCAGTGGTTCAACCTCAATGTTATGAAGCTTCAAGAATACTTTTTGTGCGCAAAGAAAACAAAAATAATGACTATTCAACAGTTTGTTCTCTGCTGAACTGGTTGAACCACTGATGTTTATCCATGTCCTTACCACCTTTCTGGATCTAGGAACATTTCAGTTGCATTGCTGTCTATGGAGGGTCAGAAAGCTCTCGGATTTCCTCAAAAATATCTTAATTTGCGTTCCGAAGATGAATGAACCAAACAAACATGACCTAGTTTAGAACAGTTTCAGTGGGCTCAATGCTCGATATAAACATTCTCTGTCTCTGAGTTTCAAAACCAGCCCACCTTTCCTCAAACTAAGCGCAAACTTACCTGCAAAATTTGTATTAGTTGAGAATTGGCATGATCATGGTGTGACCTCTTATTTGAAATATAAGAAAGCACACTTTAAATCTGCAGGATTGCAGTGATGCATGAAAGTGGAGTAGATCGCATATTTGTAGATTTTTGGGACCAGATTTACTAACAGCTTGCGCCTGCGCACACCGTCTTTTAGCATTAAAATAGTACTGTCAGAATTTACTAAAGACACGCATTGAAGAATTAGCGCTGAAAAGGCCTTACGGGTTTGGAACGAAATAAGCGTGAGTAATTAATGACAGAATTAGAATTTTTGGGTGAACTATCCCTTTAAGTGCACAATTTTACACAAAATACAATAAAACTATTGTCACTGAATCGGAAATGTGATAAACCGTAGTGTTTAAATATATTTATTTACCTATAAAAAGGCAAAATGTTGCACAGAGGCTTTTGGGAAAACTACCAGCAGTTTACCAAATGTGTGTGGGGAGATCTTTCGGCCTCACGCAAAATTTGCAATGCGTGGATTCCTATTGAAATGACTGGATTTCACCCTCAAAAATATCAATTTAAAATTTTAATTTCATTTACTTTAAATTTTAATTTAAAGTACTATTTAACTAATTGAACTACTGTCGCACTATTAAGTTAGTAGCATATGGGAATGAGAATAAATAACAGATTATTTAGATTTAGAGTTGATGCAATTAATAACTTGTGGTTCATTTCCAAGATTCATTCTGTCTGGTTCAGTCAGTGAGTGAGTCGTTAGACCAATTCAGACCCATAACTTATGAGTTCAAGACCAGATTTTTCAGTCTTTCGCATCTTTTGCTCTTGGTTCCCAACCTTAGTAGCATCACTCTTTGTAGCAGATTGCTCCCCAACACTGATATGTAATTATCTGTATGAACATGTAACTGTATATCTGTGATCAATCTCTTTTAACACATGAATTCATTGTTCCTCTAGGCATCAAGATGTCCTGCATTGTTTTTTGTTTTTTGCTTTTTTTTTTTGAAGATATAATTGTTTTGTTGTGTTTGTGGTGACAGTGATTAATTTGTGCTCTTTCGGCTCTTTCTGTGTCCATCTAACCAATAAACCCCGTCATTCTCTCCTCTGCCATCTTTTTACTTCTCCATCCATCCCTATGGACCCCCCTCCCCCTTTCTGTGCTCCCCTCCCTCTCTGCAGGACTTCTGGCAGGTATGGGGCGTGTGCCAAGCTGCATGGGACTGCGTGTGCGTGAATGCGTCATTTAGCCTCTGTAGCGGCTCTACTGAAAATTTCACTAGACCTCTTAATCCTTCTCTCTCTCTCTCTCTCTCCTTCTTCTCCTTGAGTTGTCAGAGAGGAAATCCACATAAGTTCCCAGATGTGGAGCGCTGGCCAAACAATGCATTAAAAGCCTCTACATTTCATTAAAAATCACTGGATGGGTAATAAAACTCGGCCAGCCTGGGCCAGATGAGCGGAAGGGCTTTAGCTCAGCAGAAAAGAAAGATTTGAATAGTATGACTACAGCAAAGGAGGAGTAAAGTTACTGACAGTGCATTTTCCAGAAGAGCCGAGTGGAGAGACTGACTGGAGTGAATATCAGGCTGGATCAGATAGCATTTGGCCAGATGGTAGTTGTAGCATCAGGGGTGTTTTCTCTTACGTCCAGTTACGTACATCAGTGGCGAGTCAATTGTGAAATTTCCTGGCCATAAATATTTCTTACTTTCCATGAAATTGTATTATTTTTTTGCTAAACTTTGGAATACATTATATGGAATATATATAGAATATATCGAAAAGAGCCCATCTCCAAGTCTCTATGATATTCTGATCTCTAGATATGGCTCAGGTCCCTCCTTCATTGTAAGTCTATGGGATTTTTATGCCTTTTTATCATGAGCCAAGTGAAAACCATAAATCAGAATGCTCCTCGCCAAGCCACACAATTAGAGAGATCTTTCATTTCTGTAACACACAAAAATTACACACCCAAAGTTTAATACCTAGGTCAAGGATTTATTAAAATCTCTAACCAGAAGCATGAGTGATAATATTTTTTCTTTAGAAAACACTACTAATGACTGTTTCCAAACAGCTTTCTCAATCTCTCCCCTCTTCTACCATTGTTAGATCAAAGTAGTTCCAGCCAAACTCACGCCATTGGTTGAGCCAGAAGTTGACGTTTGAAACCGCAACAGTGTTTACACACAAAGTCAAAGTAGCTGCGTATTAAACTGCTATTTCAACATTGACAATTGATAGACTTCACCTTTAAGACTTATATTGGAAAGAGGGCAGTGGTGACCTTTACTCAAAGATAAGGACACACCCAGACACACATACTGCATGTTCAGACCCATCTAGACAGGAAAACATATATATGCAGACATATACACTCAGTATGCACCACACCCCAGTTTGTGCAAGACCTGCCTGGGACTTCAAGGCAGTGATAAGCACTTTGAATTAATGTGAATTGATCTGGAAGATTCTGCTGACGCCCACCCATGTTACCCACACACTCAAGGTCTAAGCATGTGCACATGTGCAGAAGGGTCTGTTATGGAATAGTGTTGAGGGAGGCCAGCTGCCGTCTCTCCCTGCTGAATTATTGAGTGTAGAGACTCTCCTTTGTGTGCCGTACAGAGAGAGCAGGAGTGCGTGTTATATGCATGCATGTACAAATGCTCGTGTATGAATAATGCAGCACTAGGGATCAGAGCATTGAGCCATAGGCCTTAGTCAGGGTAGCGCCATATTTGATTTCTGATGAGAATGAAAACAAGGCTCTGAGTGATGGAAGTACAGTGTGTTCAATACTGTTTTCTGCCAGCATGGCAACTGTTCAGCTGGAGAAACTTTTAGTAGACAAAAGCTCCATAAGGCAGTTTGAATTTTGAAAGTTACATGTGATCGAAGAAATCGTAAATCTTTCACAGCCTTGTTTTCATTTATATAAAATTGAATATGGCATCCACCATGTTCGTGTTAGACCACTGTAAAAAAAAAAATGATTTTTTTGAAGTTGTAAATAAAACAAAGTGTATTGATGTTTTGCAAGAAAATGCTATTTATTTCAAAATTTAGTTTGTTATTTGACGTTTCTGACCCTGAATCCATCCTAGAGTTTTTACCTAAAGCAAACTTTAAAAACTTGATGTCGTTTTATTTATTTATTTATCTTTTAAATTATTCTTTTATATTATTTCAACTTGTTACTCGCCATGTAAATAGCTAAAGAAGCTGGAGTAGCATTAAAATACCAACCAACCTGACATTTTCTGTAATTATTTGTGAAATTTATTAGCAATTTCTGTGCGAAACAACATTTTTAAAGTGAATCCCACACCAAGAATCACCTCTAATTAGTCAATTACATCATGATAATAATTACTTGTCAATAACAATGACAGTTAATTTCACAATTTACAGTGAAACTGAATATCAAAAATAATAAACATTCATTGATTTTAAAAATTGATTATTAATATAAATGGTAACAAATGAAATGAAACTAGAATGGAGCCTTTAAATATTTGACATTTAAGTAAACATTGCTTGAAGTTCTGCAAACAATTAATAATTACAAACAGTTAAAATAGAACAGACACTTGAAAGCAGTAGAGAAAATAAAAACAAAAACAAAATTACAAATTAGTGTTTGAAGTTATTAAAAAATGTAAAATATTGAAGTAAACAGTCGCTGTTTACAATAGAAATAAAAAACTGAACAAAGGTATATTAGGTAAACTGTTCTTTAAGTATAAACTATCTACGCAAATTTACTAAATTCGACTAAATTATATGTAAAAAAAAAAAAAAATGACTGAATTATATTTAACTTAGATTACACTTTATTTTAAGATATCCTTGTTACGGTTACAATAAAAACTTTATTTTAATTTTTTTAGAGGATAGAGCATTCGCACATGCATGTGTTCGGCTATAATGATCTGGTGTTTAGAGTTTATAAACTAGCCTACAAATGTTGCAGGCTGATCTTTCTGGAGATAACTAGTATTTTTGTTACACCAGTGTTTTTTATTGGCAGCTGACTTAACCTTGTGTTTTCAGTCTGTGGCGACAGCACTGTGGTATTGAATTGAGTTGGTATTCGGTACAATAGACAGAGCAGTATTTATTAGGTTTTTGTTGTTTTTGTTTGTTTGTTTGTTTCTTGTTTTTTTTAATAATGATTTACTAAAGTACCAGTGTAGTTTACATTCCAAGTCAGGTCTGGAATGATAGGTCTAGTGATCAATATTCTAATTTATCTGAATAGTGTCAATTCAGTGGCTAATTGAATTGCCTCATTCTATTATTATTTGGGAGTAAATTTTTGTTACTGCTAAAGCACATAGACAGCATAGTTACATTGTACCACATGCATTTCTTTGCACTGTTCAAGAAGGATCATTTGTGATTACTGGACAAGGATTTTTTTTAAAAATCATTTCATAAAGATTCCAGAAGTGGATAATCTCAAGTATTAATTCTTGTAATTAATAGACAAAATTACATTATACCATATAACTATCAGCAATAAAATGAAAAATGTCTTGAGATTTGAGGATTCGAGTCAGTCAGTAAGCGCCCCCTAGAGGAAGACATTTATGTCTCACAGGAAAGAGTTATCTCACAATCTTAGATCTCACAAAACTTGGCAAGAACATGTCAGGGTTGTTTTTCATCTCAAAATCAAAAGATATATATTTTTATGACCATTAAGACTTTTTTGTCATTTGGCATTTTCATGACAATCTCCATAAACTTTATGATATTATGTGAAAGAATTTCTTATTCGTTATTGTGTTGTGGTTGTACTTAATAATATTCAAATAAACACTGCATTACAGTATAGTCTTTCTGCAATACAGTTACTGTCATGATGGTTGCATTTAGGTATAAATTGTGCTTTATTGTCATGAAAAAATCACAATGTGAAAAGTCTTAATAGTCTTTCAAATTTTTTTTTTTTTTTTTTGTCTGTGTTATTTCTTTTACTTTTGATTTTGGGATGAAATGTGACCAGCATCTGATCTCTGGCAACTCAAATAGATGAATGTTCCTCCTCTCTGTCTCTCTCTCTTTCTGTCTCTCTGAGGGAAGCGGCGACCTGTGCCTGTGCTTTAGATCTGTGCATGCCCTGCGCTGAATGCCTGCGACTGACTGGCTGCAGGACAGGCTACCAGTGGGATGGGGTAGTGCTGGCATTATATAGTGCCCCCTGCCTGCACTCAGTGACACCACAGTTTGCCCTGGATCCAGGAACACATTCTCCCTTCCTTTAATCTCTGCTCACTGGGCCTAAAACTGCATGAACACCAAGCACACAGCATGAGTTAACTAACTTTGGGTCAAAGGTTATGTTATTTTGGATGATTCCTCAAACCCTTGTAGGTACCGCTATGTACTGTGATGGCACCGTGATCGTGTGATGGATGGGTGGGTGGGAGGGGGTGGAGCCTGCTATGTGTGGGATGCTGATGGGACTGGCACCAGGAAAACCAGTCTGATGTCATGTGGTTGACCTTTTTGACCTTTCGGTTCAGCAGGTGCCTTCAGTGAACAATCTTGGAGAAGTGTGAATCAGCAGTAATACATGTACACTTCACTCTGAATTTGGTTTACATTCGTCACATTTAAAATGGATAATTCACCCTAAAATTAAGATCATGTGATCATTTAGTCAGCCTAATGTCATTACAAACCAGTGGAATACAGAAGAAAAAAAAATTGGAAGAATGTTCACGCTGCTCTTTCCCATTTAATGGCAGACTGCCTAGTTCCACAAAGGACAAAATAGCACAATAAAATCCTCATAAAAGTAGTCCATATTACTTGTGTGTTATTTTTCAAGTCTTCTTAAAGTCATGTTTGTATGATGAACACAACAAATTTAAGTTAAATCTTTTCCTTCTCCTTAGCTCTCAGATCTGTGACATTAAAAGCATTGTGCGGTTACGAGACAAGCAAGAAACAGTAGAGTCATTGATGACAAACCTGCCATGACGGGAAATAGGATTTGAGAGCTAGGATAGAGGGTATGATGTTTTTGCAAACCTACTTAAATTTAACATCAACTTAAATGTCTTAAAGATTCTCATACAAAGCTATTGTATGATTTTGTATGAGTCGAATAGACTAAAAAAAAAAAAAAAAGTTAAAGCAGTCATATGGACTACTTTTGGGATATTTTGTTGTTGTTGTCGTTTTTGGAGCTTGACAGATTCGTTCCCCCTTTAATTTTGTGTTCAGTAGAATAAAGGTACTGTTGACAGACTAGTATTTATTATAAGTTTTTTAATTTTTTGGCCTGTCTGACTTGATGCTGAAGTTAATAATGGGTTTACATTCTGAATCTGGAATGATAGGTTTAAGGCCCTGTTTACACTAGTGCATTTTCGTTTTAAAATGAAAACGATCCTCTTCTATACTGGCGTTTTCACTATCGATCTCTGTCCACACTACCTAACTGAAAACGCATGTCACATGACCATTCATGCAGGTACAACAATGAGCATGATGTTATTGTTTACACAGTCATCAAGGATACGCAGAGCAAATGTGGGCAGCCACGCCATCGTTTTCAAAATTCACCGTTTTGGTCCGTTTACACTGAAACGCAACCCAGGAGTTTTCAAACTAAAACGGGGTCTGCAGTGTTTTCGAAAGTCTCCATTTTTGAAAATGCCGGAGTAAACGTAGTAAAAGTTATGCATTTTAAAACAAAAACGCACTAGTGTAAACGTATAGCCTATGATCAGTATTCTAATTTGACTCTGTATTTTCAGCTCATTGTACATATGGGTTTTTATTTGGCGTTTGTAATGAATGGGTGAATGAGTGTAGTGGATATGGACAGTGGCTTTTTTCTTAAGTCACTCATGTGTATTGTGGCAACACTGAGCTTTATGTGGTGCACTCCTGAAGTCCTTATTTTTTTTTAAAGATGGGAAGTACTTTCTAGTTCAACACACTCTTAAAGATAAAGGTCTGAATGGCTGTGTTGTTGATTGTAGTGACAGTTTCTACTGCTGGCTGCCATCATGTTATTGATGGGCTGCAGAACAGGCCATTACTTCTGAAAATCTGACCACAAATGGGATGTATTACCAGTAAAAGGATGGTGTCATTCTGGTTTGGCAAGCGATCTGATTTATTGTTGATAGAAATTAATATTTTGGGGTTTGTATATAAACTGCAGCAGTTCATAATAAATCATCTCATGAACATGATGAATGACTAGCAATGGATGAATCAAACTCACTCAGAATTCAGATCATTTTTGACCATTTATAAAATTATATCCCAATATGTGTGTACTCCTATTGGTATGTCTCAGGAGGAGAAGTCACTGTTTACTGTGTTTTAGATTCAACACCAATACTTAATGCACACTTGTGTTTATCTCCATTGCATTGCATTGCAAGAGATGCAAAGACTGCAAGCTGCTCACTTAGGGCAACTTATTTGGAGGCAAGCAGATATGAGAATTATATTAGACTATAAGAAGTTTGCAAAAATGCAATTTATAGATCATCAATATCAGTTCATTTCCACCCATTTGGATGGACTGCTTTCAAACCAATTGCAAATCATATCAAGTTTAGAAAACCACTTTTACACCGAACTCTGATGTCAAATGGACTTGAGTCCACACCAAAAGCCTGAAAGCGTAAATCCTTGGAAAGCTTAGCAGCATCGTTTGATCCAAATCCAGACTCTGTCTCCCAGTTTCCCTCGTTCTGAGAAAGGCTGAATTTTGTCTTGGCTTAGTTTTGGACAGTCCCTTAGCAGCAGCATTGTTTTTGAAGTGTGGGTTAATCCAGATCTGAGTCTAGAGTGACTTCACAAACACACCCATCTCTCTTTTATCTGAGATCTGGAACTAAAGGTGCAGAAGTGCTGATAAATTGTAACAACTTTGTTAAATTACAGTACTGCAGAACAGCTGACATTACACACACAATACAATGTCTGGGGCTAACACAAAGCAGTGTGGGATGTTGGTGCCATATCTCCGTTCAGGCGGTTGGCAGCATAAAGCTTCCTGTGTTTTGGGAAACCAGCACCTGTGAAGTGTTTCCAAATGTCCCACAGAGACACAGAATGATCTTACTTCCAGTGTACCTGCATACGGCAAACTGCTGCTCACGGCTCTTGCTGAATATCAGAGGGTAACAAGAATGAAGCAAGTTGAATATAAAAACCAAAAATATGAGCCTACATAAAATGTATTTTTAAAATCTAAAAATGCAACAGCTTGTTTGTCGATAATAGAGCTAACAGTATTTCCAGCTAGCCTAAACTCTCAGAAAAATATGGTACAAAAGCTGTCACTAGGACGATACCTTTTTAAAAGGTACTAATATGTACCATTTAGCAACTAATATGTTCGCTTTACTAATATTACTGTACTAATATTTACGTTTTAGGTTCAATTATGTAAATGTGAGGTATTTATATACATAAATAAGGTACAAAGGTGTACCTTTCTGAAAGGGTCCCATCCCAGTGACAGCTTTTGTACCTTTTTTTTCTGAGAGTGTACTTCATGGATAACTGATGTACCTATTACATAATCATCACAGACCAGTGGTAGTTCAAAGGTGTCTACAAGCCTGACACAAACTTTTCTGGAAAATTTGTTCTTTGATTCTGCTTGAAGTGTATCAGGGCCTTAATATGCCTCAGTCAATTCTGCTGCACTCCACCTAGTGAGAACATGTCCTGTGGACATCAACCCAAGAACAAAAGCAAGATGTAGAACAAGATCCAGAATTAGAAATGTTCCAAGATCTCTACTTTGAACATACACTGAACAAAATTATAAACGCAACACTTTTGTTTTTGCCCCCATTTTTCATGAGCTGAACTCAAAGATCTAAGACTTTTTCTATGTACACAAAAGGCCTGTTTCTCTCAAATATTGTTCACAAATCTGTCTAAATCTGTGTTAGTGAGCACTTCTCCTTTGCCAAGATAATCCATCCACCTCACAGGTGTGGCATATCAAGATGCTGATTAGACAGCATGATTATTGCACAGGTGTGCCTTAGGCTGGCCACAATAAAAGGCCACTCTAAAATGTGCAGTTTTACTGTATTGGGGGGGTCCGGGGGTCCGAAAACCAGTCAGTATCTGGTGTGACCACCATTTGCCTCACGCAGTGCAACACATCTCCTTCGCATAGAGTTGATCAGGTTGTTGATTGTGGCCTGTGGAATGTTGGTCCACTCCTCTTCAATGGCTGTGCGAAGTTGCTGGATATTGGCAGGAACTGGAACACGCTGTCGTATACGCCGATCCAGAGCATCCCAAACACGATCAATGGGTGACATGTTTGGTAAGTGTGCTGGCCATGCAAGAACTGGGATGTTTTCAGCTTCCAGGAATTGTGTACAGATCCTTGCAACATGGGGCCGTGCATTATCATGCTGCAACATGAGGTGATGGTCGTGGATGAATGGCACAACAATGGGCCTCAGGATCTCGTCACGGTATCAATGAAATGCACCTGTGTTCATTGTCCATAACATGCACCTGCCCATACCATAACCCCACCGCCACCATGGGCCACTCGATCCACAACGTTGACATCAGCAAACCGCTCACCCACACGACACCATACACGCTGTCTGCTATCTGCCCTGTGCAGTGAAAACCGGGATTCATCCGTGAAGAGAACACCTCTCCAGAGTGCCAGACGCCATCGAATGTGAGCATTTGCCCACTCAAGTCGGTTACGACGATGAACTGCAGTCAGGTCGAGACCCCGATGAGGACGACGAGCATGCAGATGAGCTTCCCTGAGACGGTTTCTGACAGTTTGTGCAAAAAATCTTTGGTTATGCAAACCGATTGTTGCAGCAGCTGTCCGGGTGGCTGGTCTCAGATGATCTTGGAGGTGAAGATGCTGGATGTGGAGGTCCTAGGCTGGTGTGGTTACACATGGTCTGCGGTTGTGAGGCCGGTTGGATGTACTGCCAAATTCTCTGAAATGGCTTTGGAGATGGCTTATGGTAAAGAAATGAACATTCAATTCACGGGCAACAGCTCTGGTGGACATTCCTGCAGTCAGCATGCCAATTGCACGCTCCCTCAAAATTTGCGATATCTGTGGCATTGTGCTGTGTGATAAAACTGCACATTTTAGAGTGGCCTTTTATTGTGGCCAGCCTAAGGCACACCTGTGCAATAATCATGCTGTCTAATCAGCATCTTTATATGCCACACCTGTGAAGTGGACGGATTATCTCGGCAAAGGAGAAGTGCTCACTAACACAGATTTAGACAGATTTGTGAACAATATTTGAGAGAAATAGGCCTTTTGTGTACATAGAAAAAGTCTTAGATCTTTGAGTTCAGCTCATGAAAAATGGGGGCAAAAACAAAAGTGTTGCGTTTATAATTTTGTTCAGTGTATTTTAACTAACAAGAACATTTGGAAAGCTCCTAAGGTACTTAACAGGACTGTGCTCAAGGATCTGTCCAGTCTTTCCATAGTCCTGCTTGCTAGTGCTTAAGCACAAAACGGAAAGTTGTTGGTCTGCTTGTTCTCTATTCTTTCAGCATCAACAGTGGCACTGAAGATTAATCAGGCGGTCTTCTCAAGAACGGATCCGCCAGTCAAGTGGTTGTAACCTTTTAAATGAAAGTTAAATATGGAGGAGTGTGTGATCCTGCCAGTTTTGTCTCTGCAGTAGCGCACAGATTTAGACCCGAGACGTCTCAGCCTTTGTCCACTCTAAAGAAATATTTGCACTGAGAGTAGTTTGGAATTACAAAGCTGCATCAAGTCTTTTTTTTTTTTTTTTTTTTTTAAATGTCAGACCAATCAGAGGAAGCTTAAAATGCTGCAGAGCCTCATTTTAAGCATTTTAAGCTGTACTACTATTTTTTTTCCACAGTAGACCTTTTGGTGTGGCCTCAAGTTCCACTTGAAAGTGAGGATCTGGGATGCGCTTTATATGGATTCCTGAATGATTGCAATTTATTGAAGTGTCGCTCATAAATGTAACACAATTCATAATGGAAAATTACAAAAATGTGTCAAACTAAATGGACAAAATATTAAAGATTTATCAACATAAACAAAATAGAACATATGAAAACTGTCCTTGTGATAACTTGAACTATAATGAGTTTATGTCCTACCACACACATTTTTCACTTCGTCAGTGCAAATGTAATTTGTGATCGTACGTTTATGTTGTGGATGCTGATTAATATCATATAAGATGTGTTTGAGTTAGCTAATTAGCAAAGTGGTTCAAACTGCTGTTCAGCTCTTTCAGCTGAAGTGGGTCAGTGTAGCCAGCGTACTGTTGTTGGATCAGCTGAATCAACGTCAGCTGAATCATCATCTACAAACATTGTTTCTTTGTTAATATCTTATTTTTTTTCTTGACATTTTCATCAGCAGTATGTTTTAATTAAAAATGTTTAATTATCCTGAAGTAACTCCTCTTTGTTATTGTTGATGAAATAAAAAAAACCTTCATAAACCAACTTTTTTTTGTAATTAGAGTAACAGCAAATGCTGCTTCTCTCAGCACACATTATGTATTTTGCACCTCGAAAACAGACCAAATTATTTGAAATGTGGCGCTAAAAATCCACCAATAGTGAAATTACTTTTTGTTTGTATGTGTGTGTGTACCTGGTATTCCCTACATTATGAGGACCAAAGAAAAGAAGAAAAAAAAAACAAGCTTATAAATCATGTACAATTAAGTGTTTTGAAATCTAAAATAGCAGAAAGTTTTGTGTGAGGGGTAGGGTTAGGGTAAGGCGATAGAAAATACAGTTTGTACAGTATAAAAACCATTACTTCTACCGAATGTCCCCATAAAACAAGGTGTGTGTGTGTGTGTGTGTGTGTGTGTGTGTGTGTGTTTTAGCCAGTATTTCTGATATAAAATAGCATAATATTCTGTTCTAATCCTATCTAGTTATGGGCTTAGTTTGAGTTTAGTGCCTCTGCAAACCTTGTAGTGACTTTTAGCTGTTAGATATCTGTATTTAGAGGGGGGAAAATGGAAAAAAAAAAGAAAATCTTAGATTAGCTCTGAAAACATGGACACAGCACTTATACAGCTTAAAAATATAAAACAGTGGTTCCATCAAAATCTACAGGGATGGTACACACTAGAGAGCTCATCAAATCAAACACTGAGCTGCCAACAATTTCAAATGTATTCCAGTAGTGATAGAGTTTTCATATTAGAAATAAAAATGGAAAAATGCTCCAGGGGACAAAAAGGTATTAAACATTTTTACACTAATGCCAAGAATTCAAAACAAGTTTGAAGCAGCCTAAAAACTTTTCAGGCCCAGTTTGATATGAGCACCAACGAGAGTTGTGTGAGCCCTCATCTTTGGGTTCTCTGGCTGGATGCTTGAGGAGCTTGTGAGAAGATTACACTTAATACGTGGAGCTGCCTGCTTAAAAGCTTTTCACAACACTTTCTTTCTTGCTTGCTTGCTTTATCTTTTTTGCCACACCACCCACATCCTTTTTCATTTTCCTCAGCAAAGTCTGTCCAGGAAGGTTCAACTCACAGGCTTCCCTGGTTCTTCATGCTCAATGTGTCCCTGCACAAAGAGTTTAGCATAGTGTGAACACATCCTGCCGAGCACCCTTTCTTAGTGTTATGATACCAGAATTTAAGTAGATGATACAAATGCTAGTGAAATTCCATTAAAATCGCATCAGTTAGATTGTGGATACTGAATTGCGTACTGATACAGTAGAAAGACTTGTTATAGTTAAATTTTCGACTTACATTGTCGACTTGGTACTAAAGTGTTTGACGTCCCTACTACTAACATTGGATGAGACTGGTCTCTTGAGTGCCTCTGAAGGTGACTGCAGGGACACAATGAGCCCAGAGCTTATTAGCCCCTCTTCACACACACACACACACACACACACACACATTTGCTTTTGTCAGCTTCTACCGCAGCACCTGCAGCACAAGCCTATTCCCACTCTGACCAGTTTCAGAGCTGGTGCAAAAAATAACCTGTGTTCACCTTGTCCCCAATGCACACACTTTGACCACTTATTGAGAAAACAGCAGAAAAGCAGTCACTTATGCTAGATTTTACATGGTGTGAAGACAATATGGTTGCTGTGTTTGCTCTGAGGCTGTCTGAAATCGTCCCCTGTACCCTTATATAGTGCACTGTTTGAGGGGACAGCTATTTGTAGTGGTGTCCGAAACCGTAGTGGACATTAATGATTGCCCTCATTCAATCTCATAATCCACCTCAGTAACAAGTGTAAGGCAGATATACAGTAAATAGCTAGCCTCTGGAGAATCCCTATGTATTGTGAGTTTCACGTCAGATGAATTAACAGCACTTCCGGCGCACTTGTTTTCTTTCATTGAAATGCTGATTTAAATAGACTCGATACTGACTATAGTGTCTGATAATAGGGGACTTATGAAGATAAAGTGAGTAGTATTTGGTTGGTCTTGTGATTTCAACGTGGCTGCCACCATGAGGGTGGACCACCCTATGTAGGGTTAAACAGCTTTTATTAGGCCACTGATATGAAACTTCATCTGATGTGAGTTGAAATGACAATCATGTAAACAATCATATGAATATATTGGTTAAAATTACTATTTGGGTATTACGATAACGTGAGTATTTAGTTGGTCATATGATTTCAATATGAAATTGTTTTATTGTGATGAGAAAGAGAGCACAGAGTGATATGACAGACATGAAAGTATGAAGGAAAGTTGCCTGGGTTAAAGGTCAATCATTTTGCAAAAAAAGAAAAACGCAGATGTTTGTAGAATGTTGAGACTGATGATTTAGAAATGAGTATTTTATAGATAGGGCTGGGCGATAAAAACGATAACGATAATTATCGCGATATAATTTTCCTCGATAAAACGATAACGAGTTCGATTAATGTTCGATATATGTTTATGTGCCAAAAGTGCCACGAAACAGAACTCCTCGTTTGAAGTGCATCACACGGACCATTTATCCGCTCGGCTCAAAGTTCAAATGGCAGCGCAGTGCGAGCTTACTAGTGTGATGCGTTAACACGCTGATTGATAAATGTCGCTCCTGCGAGCACTGAACAGCGCTGTGGGCTTGAATTTGCGATGGACACAATGATTCCTAGTTTAAAGCCAGATGAAAAAGCACTGACAAACAGGAGAAACACTGTACCCAATGGTGTTAATTTTGGTTTATTTGAATAAAACTCAAATAGTCAGAATTATTAAATTTCACAATAAAAGGGATTGTTACAATTTAGGGATGTTCATTTTAACCGTTTAACCGTTAACTGACCGATAATATTTTTGACCGATTTATACAATCAGTTAAACGGTTTAAAGTCACTTATTTATTTATTTTTTTCAGTAATTTATCAATATTTTAAAAGGTTTGCTGCATGGTTAAAATAAGCTACGCGTATAAAAAAAATGTTTTTTTAGAGAGAGAGAGAGGAAAAAAACATAAGTCGCCTATAAGTCGCATTTTATTATTTCATTCAGAAATAGGCCGACGCGAATTACAAACATTATAATAAACACTGTAAACATAGCTAGGCTATTTTAGTTCCCCTCACTCCACAACAAATCCTTTCAATTAACAGTAGGCTATTTAGAAAATAACAAGAATTAAAAATGTAAGAAGCTATAGCTATATAAACAACAAACCAAAACGAAATAATTTAGGCTAAAACGAAACTGAAACCAATGTTTCAGAATCAAATGTTTCTGTATTCGCGATGTATTTGAATGCCAAAATATTATTTACCTTTTATGTAGGCCTTCTTCACTCGCGTTCCAATATCCACGTAAAACAAAATGTTTTGCATAACTTCACGGCGGTACGGTGATAACGCTTAACGGCACAGATTTTACTACATATTTAAACTGAGCAGTATGTTTTTTTTCCATATGTCTGACTGATTGTTTTTTATAATGATAATGAACAGGCTGCATTGTCAAGGTAGAATGCTTAACTATGTGCGCGCATGCGGCGCCAGCGCAATCACTTGATTTTTTTTTTTTTTTTCCTTCTAACAGTGGAAGCAAATACTCCTTTTAGTCATAAAGATAATCGGAATTGTAAAAGGTTTGCTTTTATTTGTGTACATTCACAGTAAAAACAAATCTTTGCACTTTTGTAAAATAAGCCTAAAAAAATAGGATGTTGCTTTCTGCCGTCTGGTTTCCTTTCGCGCAGCACAAAAATGAACCGAAACTCTGCATAGGCTACTTGTTGCTCAGGTTTTCTTTCGTTTTTTTAAATTATTATTTAAGTGAAAACATATTTCTCACATAGGCCTATTTATTTGTTATAATATATAGTGCCTAGCTTTATTATGTTTTTCTCGGCTCGCAGAAGCGCTGCAGGTGCGTGATGTGATATATGATGACCATATGAATCCTCATGTTCTGTTGTTTGCTGCTTTTTGCGCATGTAAAATTAATCCTCGGAAAACAAATGTTAGTATTTTTAACGGGTCACAGACACTTATTCTTTCTAATTTAATTCGGTTCTAATTTAAAATAATCTTGTCGGTTAACGGTTAATAATCGGTTAACGAGCGTCGGTTGTCGGTTAGGAACAGTAACCGAAATGAACATCCCTATTACAATTTTTACAATGTTAGTGTTTGTGATAATGAACATAAATTTACATCTGCATCTTAATTCAAGCTACTTTTACTGTCAAGCTACTTTCAAATGCACATTTGTAAAAGTGTAAAGAATTTTAAAACATGAAGTGTTTGTCACGTTCTGACCATAAAGAGTAGTTTAAAAGCACAACTAATGGTCTGGTTTCTACAAGTTTCATTTAGGAGCAAAAATCTTCCTTTAAACTTGAAAGAAATAAAGATTTGAAATTTATCTTGATAATTATCGATATCGACTGATATTAAACATTTTATCGTGATCATTTTTTTGGCCGTATCGCCTAGCCCTATTCGTAGATATATAGTCATTTGGGTTAGAGGTTTGTTCAGACCCAAAGTAATAGCAGTAATGATGCTAGCATTAGCAAACATTGCTAAGAAGAGTTTCAGAGGGAAATCTTATTTCCTGATTTTGATCTACTGTTGCTAAAGTGAAAATGGAGACACGTATCGTGTGTGTATCATGTCATCACAGGGGGAGTGTATGTTCAGTGGGATGTTGCATAAATGTATGTTTGTGTTAGCATGAAGTGAAAAGGGCTGGATTTGGGTGTTTGCAATGGTGCGCTTATACATTTATGGTGTGTGGTGGGCCTGATTGTCTGTGCTTTGGTCAGGTTGTTTTAATCCATTCTTTCTTCCCCTTTACTCACTGATGGGATCCACCTCAGACAGAGGTAACATGATACATTAGCAGAAGCTGAGCTCTGGCATGCTATTTGTGTGTGTGTGTGTATATATATATATGTGTGTACTTCCACACTTGAGGATTCTGATTCTTTCTATGTCTTTCTATGCCAAAAACAGGTAGAAAACTGTGTTCACACCACTGTGGAGTCACCTTCGTTCATGCTCATAAAATGTGAACCAGTTTACTTCAGAAATGTCAAATACAGTGTGATCTTACAATTTGTGAAGCAAAGTCAGTGATTGTAGTACTTACTATGTTGTTCAATACAGACATCTCAAAACATAGCAAGCTGCTTACCTAGACAGCATCATTGGCTCCTTCATCACATGCTGTTTAGGTGTGCACCTATGATGTTAAGAACTGCAGTTCAGATAGTCAACTCACTTGATTCAGACATTTGAACACACACATGATTCTGACAGTGTTGACAGCCTCTCTGATTTAAATGGTCAAATGCATCCATTATGATGAAATATGCTTCATTTGAGCACTCATATGAAGCTCAAAAATCTTGTTTATGTAGTCAACATCTTGATTTAAACACATCTATGATGCCCAAAAGTGCTGTTTAGATAGGAAACCCACTTGATTTAAACATTTGGCCACACATTCGATGCTCAAAACTGTTGTTTAGGTAAGCAACCCACTTGATTTTCCCACCTTGATTTGACTGTCTGAACATGGTTGATGTCCAGAAATGCTGTCTAGGCAGGCAGCTCGCTTGTTTTTGAAACACACGTGCTGATCTATAAGTGACACTAATGAAATATCTGTTTTAACACCCTTTACATGAAGTTTTATTTTTGCTTGTGTCTTGTGCATCACTTGCATGATTGTACTGTGCTGTGTCAGTGTTAGCATGCTAGTTTCCTTATCTCTGCTGCTCTGTTCAGACTCTGTGGAGCTCAGCTCTTAAACAGGTCTCAAACGCTTCAAATGGTGTTCAAAAGAAGCATTGCTGACTCTCTCTCCTCTGTTTCTCTGTGGGTGCCTGTAGAAAATCTCTCAGGACAGAGAGAAGTTTGCCGACGAGGACAGCATTTTCTACACACTGGGCGAGTGTGGACTCATCTCTTTCTCTGACTACATCTTCCTCACAACTGTCCTTTCCAGTAAGTATCTTTGTGTATTTCTATTAAATCTCTTTTTGTATTGCTAGCCAGTATGACAGTGTTGTTGCACTTAATACTGACACCTACTGGTGTGGATGAAGCATCATGCAAAAGCAAATGTTTTTGCTTACTGATGCCATTATAGAAGTTACTTTATTCACAGACTATTTATCACCTGGTAGTTTATTTCGCAACTAGAGGTTTTTTTTATAATAAGGGGGTTATGAAGATAAAAGGTGTGTTCGACTTAAACAGTTACCAAAAGTGAGTCATCCAAAACTTCAGAAGTGTACGTTGGATGATTTTTGTCTTTTATGACAATAGTCCCACAATGTTCTGGAATGTTCCAGAAACCACTAGAATATTCCAGAATGTTACAGAAACTTCTAGAATGTTCCCATTCTTGCAAAAGCAAAATATCTTTAAAAAAAAAAAACTTATCTGTACTAAACCAATGTTTCAGAATTAATGATGGAAATTCGAAAATGTATCTGACCTAAATATTTATCAGAATATTACAGTGAAAATAAATAGTACAATAATAATTAGCACCACATAATTACAGAAGAAGCATAAAAAAATGCAAGTGAAAACATTTTTGTTACTTTGTGTAATATTTGTTAAAACTGTTAAAAAATGCAGAAATAGCTATACCCCCGGTTTCACAGACAAGGCTTAAGCTAGTCCCAGAGTAAAAAATGCATGTTTGAGCTGTCTCAACTGAAAATATCTTGCTCTGACATATCTTAAAATATGTTAGTGCCATTGTTCTGTGTCAAGATACACACCTGTAATGTTATCTTCTAAGGCATTTTTGTAAAAACTGCTTAAATATCTTAATTTAACAGGTCTAGTCCTGGCTTAAGCTAAGCCCCATCTGTGAAGCCGGGCCTCAATGTGTAAATGGTCTCATACCTTTAGGTTGCAAACACTTTGTTTCGTCCCTTTGCAGCTCCTCAGAGGAACTTTGAAATCGCCTTCAAGATGTTTGATTTGAATGGAGACGGAGAAGTCGACCTTGAGGAGTTTGAGCAAGTAGGTGAACACAAAGACCTTCGAAAGTACAGATGAACACATTTCATTAGTACACTCTCAGGGGGGAAAAAAGTGCAAAAATTGTTCCTTGAGGGGTACAACAGCTTGTGATTGCGGCAGTATCCTCAAAGGGACATCTTTGTACCTTATTACTCCTAAAAGGTTCATAGTAATACCTTAAGGGATACATATTACTATTCTAAGTTACTAATAATATTTAGGGGTAGATAAGGGGTACAGAGTTGTCTCTTTTATTGTATACTTCCCCAGTGGCAAGCTGTTACTACACCTAAATGTACTACCTTTATTGTAGCCCAAGGTGTTTTTGCACAGTTTTTTTCTGACAGTGTAGTGGTCGTTTGTGTATTTTGGATACACCTGTGTTTTCAGCTCTTTGTTTTGTTTACGATTGCCCCTCAGGCTACTTTTGCCTTTTATTTGCAAAGTCACTGTGAGTCATTCACCTGGTCTTTCTCTTTCCCAAAGCATTCTGGGTGTATGCAGTGCCTGTTGGTAAACACACTGTATGTGCTCAGCCATGCAAATATATATAATATATTTAATGCTCTTGTCTGTGGATGTGGACCTTCAGTAGTCAGTCCATGGATCTACAGCTGAGACAAGTTGAGAGGGCGACATTCAAACCATAACAGATGCAAGGGGTCAGAGCATAGTATATTGCCTGTTTGTTGGCCCGGTTTTAAGAAGTTTAGTTAGAAATGGAAATTTAAAAAAAAAAATGTACCAGTGCAAAATGAGTTGCTTCTCAGTGAGTTGCATTTATTTCTGTTGAAACCACATAAATCAGTGTCATTGGCATAATTTTTGGTTTCACCTTTGGTTTAAAGTCAACATGAAATAAAATTGGCCCTGTTTACTTTGTTATTATATGTTCATAGTCTTTTTGCAATATGTATGATTAGTGCATATTCAAAAGAAAAAAACAAAACAAATGTATATTCTGCCCAAGCAGCAACCTTTCGGTCTCTCTCGTGAAACCAACACGGAAGTGACTTAAACTGTATTTCGTCAACTGGCCGCTAGAGGCTGGCTGCAAACGGGAGTCAATCCCATTATAGACTCCCCATGTTAAAATGCACAACTTTACAGCAGAAAAAAACATGTTTACAGCCTGGATCAAAAAATGATTTTGGTCTATATAGCTAATTTTGCCCTTCATGACAAAGTTCTGCATAATTAAGACCGTGGCCAGTTGAGTGACAGGAGGATTGCCGCTGCTGTCACCACTGGCGAGCTAGGCGGGCGTGGTTTCAGCAACCAGCTCCGCCCACGTCCCGCCTCTTTGACCATTTTGGATTATCCGGGAGTGACGCATGGTGACGCGCTTGCCAAGATGGCGACGGCCGACTCCGCCTACTTTGGGCTTCAAAAATGCTCTTCAGAAACCTACAGGTGATGTCATGGACACTACATCCATGTAGGGCTGCACAATTAATCGAATTTCTAATCGCAATTACAATTACGGATGCCACAATTATGTAATCGCTCAAAGCACCAATTAATCGTTCAAAATCCACTTATGTTATTCTGTGCGTTTAAGATGTGTTCTTTTCTTTCTACAAGTTATCTTAAGGGTTTTTGCATTGTTTAAATTTTAGTTTTAGTATAGCATTATAATACCATGCATATTTTTACTTTTTTATTTAAAGAAGAAACCAATCCAATGTATAGTTAACATTTGAGTCTTAATACTATAGAAGTTTTTTCAGCTTGTTTATTTTCATCTAAAAATATGGCATGCGGTTGCTTCAAACAATGGTGTAAACATCATTCAGTGTAAATTGTGATGATCGTAATTAATAATCACAGTTACAATTTCAAGGGAATAATCGACAATTATGATTTTTGTCATAATCGTGCAGCCCTACGTCCATGTTTTTTTAGTCTATGATTCTGCCTCTAAAATGACTTTCCTTTATGTAATGAATTCTTTATACTGTTATTGATTATTTAACAACCACTTTTCACAATCTGTTCAGTTCCCGATGGATAAAATCCCACCCCACTCTGAAATATGTCAAGTTGATAGATGACTGATGTTTGATATATAATTACATGTATTAATATGAATCATTTAAACAACTGAGCTCACTAACCTAAATAAAGGTTACCAATAAGCGTATTACTAGAGTATGCAGTCACAGGTATGTGTTCATCACAGATGATCCCATTGAAGAATTTTACAAATTTTAGTCCCTCTCATAACATCAATCTTTTAAAATGCTACACTTAGACTCTATTAAGGGAGTATATCGGTCTAAAAATGCTTAATCTTTAGCTCTTGGAATGATTGATTAAACAGCAGCATATATTTTTGCAGTCATTTATTGATTTATTGATAGTTATCTTTTGTTGCTTTGTCCCAGAACCGCACATACATCACTGCTAAACAACACACTGCCCTTATTCCCAGAGAACCTCAGGAGCTAAATACTCTTGATGTCCTAGACAGTGTCCTAGTTCCTTCTGAACCTCCACCGGTCCCTGGACACCTGAACATTTACACCTTCACCCTGAAAAGAGTCCTTGAATTCCTCCCAGAGCTCTTTTCTCTTTTCTGTGGAGTTCAGCTTAAGTTCAGTGTTCATCAGTGCTTGATAAATAATAAGTTTAGAAAGGAAAGAATGAGGCTTCTGAAGAAGAGAGGAACTTTTTTCTGTGTCCTCCTCCTCTTAACCCTCATTCTTCTTCTTCTGTCCGTGTGGAGCATGGGGAGGTTCCTCCTCCAGTACAGTAAGGATCACAGAGGGCGATAGAGAGTCCATATCCACATGCTGCTCCTCCTTCTTTTCCTCCTACCAATCCATCTTCTTCCTCCTCTTCCTTATTTTCTCCTTCCACGTCCTCCTCCTCCTCCTCCTCCTAATCATTTTCCTTACCCCTTTTCTCCTTCTTGTTCTTATTCTTCTTTCTCCTCATCTTCATTCTTCACCTTATATTTCCTATTCCTTCTCCTCATTCTTCCCCCTTTTCCTCCTCCTTTTCTACTGCTACTCCTCTTCCTCCTTCTAATTGTTTCTCCTCTTCCTCTTCCTCCCCTATCTTCTTAACCTCCTCTTCTCCCTTTTTTCATCCTCCTCCTGTTCTTCTCATCCTCCTGCTCCCCTTCTTCATTCTGCTCCTCTTCTTCTCATCTTTCTCCTCCTCTTTCTCCTGCTTTTCCTCCTTCTCCTCCTCTTGTCTTCCTCCTTTGTTGCCTCTACCTCCTCCTTCTCTCTTGTGACTCTTCTTCTCATCCCTCTCCTCCTCTTCCTTCTCATCCTCTTCTTTCTCTTTGTCTTCTCTTCTTCCTCATCCTCCTTGTCCTTCTTCGTATCAACCTCTTCCCCTTCTTCTCATCCTCCTCTTTTTCCTGCTCCCTCCTCCTCCTCCTCCTCTCCTCTTCCTTTTTCATTTCCTCAACAACCTTCTTCTCTCGTGACTCTTCTTCTCATCCTTTCCTCCTCCCCTTCTTCTCCCCCTCTTCCTTCTCCTCCTCTTCTTTCTTATTTTTCCTTCTTCTTTTTCTTTGTCTTCTCTTCATCCTCATCCTCCTTGTCCTTCTTCTTCTCCTTCTCCTGCTCCTTCTCCTCCTGCCTCCCCATCTCTTTTGGAATTGGCTGCATCACTCTGTTTTCTCTCTACTGATATTTGGTGTGGAGTGTATTCTCATGCAATCTGGCAGTCAAAAAATCAGCCAGGTGGATGTTGCGCCTTGTGTTAAAGGAGATTCCTTCTCCCTCTAATGCATTTTGTAATGAGTTATTTACATGAATTATTATTTCTGTTTTTCCAGGTTCAGAGTATCATTCGTTCTCAGACCAGTATGGGCATGAGACATAGAGATCGCTCCACCACAGGAAACACTCTGAAAACCGGAGGCTGCAGTTCAGCCCTCACCACCTACTTTTTCGGGGCCGACCTGAAGGGCAAGCTCACCATCGGCAGTTTCTTGGAGTTCCAGAGGAAATTACAGCACGATGTGCTAAAGCTTGAGGTACGGCACAGAAGTCGGGGAAGATGGAGGAGTGTAGATTACGTATGAGAGATGACAGAGAAATAAATTGAGGTTGAAAGTTGTCAGGCAATGGAAGTGCAGACTCATGCATAATTTACTACTGCAGCCTCCCTTCCAGGACAGCACGCAATATTCTGTGTGGAATAAGGAGGCATTAAACCTGATTTAGTGCTATAAGAAGAAAGAAGAATGAAAGAGAACAATACTACAAGATAACCAAAGGTAGTGATAAAAGGGTCTAGATAAGAAGTGTTAATTTCCTCTTGTGCCAGTTACAAAAATTACCCACAGACCTGATAGTGGGTAATTAATGCACACACACACATATATAAGGGCTGGTAATTTAACACGTTAATTAGATTAATTAATTATGGTGAAAAATAACGCGTTAAAATTATTAACGCATTTAACGCACTTGCCCCGCCCCATACTTACGTGGATCATCAGACATTTCATACAGTTGATTGATGACAAATATGTGACCCTGGACCTCAAAACCAGTCTCTTGGTTATATTTGTAGCAATAGTCAAAAAAAACATTGTATGGGTCAAAATGATCGATTTTCCTTTTATGCCAAAAATCATTAGGATATTAAGTAAAGATCATGTTCCATGAAGATATTTTCTAAATTTCCTACTGTAAATATATCAAAACTGAATTTTTGATTAGTAATATGCATGGCTAAGAACTTCATTTGGACAACTTTAAAGGTGATTTTCTCAGTATTTAGATTTTTTTGCACCCTCAGATTCCAGATTTTCAAATAGTTGTATCTCGCCCAAATATTGTCCTATCCTAACAAACCATACATCAGTGGAAAGCTTATTTATTCAGCTTTCAGATGCTGTATAAATCTCAGTAAACTCACTGCATAAAGGAGTGTAGTTAAAATGTCCCTAAAATTCAGGATATGGGGCAAAAAATGCCCATTTGAGTTTTTGTCTCATATTTACATCATATCTTATAGTTAAGAAATATCACACGAGCGATAAGTGCAATATCACAGGAGTGCTGCAAGAGTGCAAATGTGATACTGATCTTATTCAACAGTTCAATAAATAATAAGTTAATACTGTATTATTTTAGACAGTGTTGTCTGTTTTGCTCAGTTTTGCCAACGAAAATATAAAGACAAAGCAGAACTGTTCGTCTCTGAGCAACACACAGCGGCATCTGTTTTCTTAATCCAGGTTTTGAACGAATTGGGTGCACCATTAGGCTTGTTGGATTTGAAGACCCATCGGTGTATGACATCGAAGTACCGCGAGAGCGATTCAAAAGCATAAGGAATCATCTGCTCTCTATAGCTCTCGCAGTACTTTGATGTCACACACTGATCGGTCTGATGGTGATGATCCGCTTCAAGTCAAACAAGCCTAATGATTCAATGGAACGTTCATAAAGAGAACCATTTACTTCATGAATCAAATGAATGAATAAATGACTCGTTGACTTAATCATTAAGACATTTACCACCACCTACTGGCAGTTTTAGTTTATTATTTAGAGTATAATTTCATTAAAGAAATAATTTCATATTTCCATAGTAAAAATAATAATAACATTTATTAAAGGTATAGTTCACCCACCCAAAAATGAACATTTTGTCATCATTTACTCACCCTCATTGTCCAAAAGAGTATATGTAATAAATTTGTTAAATCAAACTAAATATTTCTTGCTGAAACTACTTTTTGTAATGTCTGTTTGATACTTTACACAACGACTTTAAATGATCTTCTGGGAGTGATTTCTCAGCCAGATTTGATGTGCGATTAATTTGCAATTAATTAGACAGTACTGTAGCTTTGCGAGTAGGTTTCTTCACACATCTTGGAGGCATTGCCATAGTGCTTCTGGATTTAGTCTGTCTCAGTTTGTTCTGTTTCTTCATGTCATTCCAGACAGACTGGATGATGATCAGATCAGATCTCTGTGTGGAGCACTGGGTGTTGTCAGACTCCTTCTGCATACAAAAATCTCACTGGATTATTACAATTAAGGGCAAAAGGAATGTTTGGAAATGTAAACTGATATTTTCTACTTACTATAGCAAAAGATAGAAATAACTGGCTTAAAACCATTTTTTGTTTGTGAAAATACTAATGGCCTAAAAAAAAAACTTTTGCACAGTAGTGTTTTTTTCCCTCTCAAATTCAGCTTCTGTGAATTTTGAGTAAATATTTTGGGAAAAAATGTTGATCTCATTTACCATTATAATTAATAAGCCATTATCATTTGTCATCCTGCTCTTTAGATATCTAATGTCACTGGAAAAACCTATAGCACTACCATGGTACATGTCCAAAACAACTTGGTTTGTTTAAAAAAAAAAAAAAAAAAAGCCATTGGCAGCAGTGTGGTGTGAGTGACACTGGATGTAATGTAACCTCCTCAGGGTCTGACAGAGTGTCAGTGCTTCGGGCAGCCCCTGTCACAGATGCCTGTAAATCTCTCTCTGTCTCTCTCTTTATCTGCTCTTTGAGATGTGCTGAGGCTGCAGCTCCCTGTTTTGTCAGATATTCCTCAATCTCACCCACCTTCTATCTGTTAACAGCTCCCACCCACAGGACACACATCTCAGTGGACTGAGCCTCTAAACCTGAGATTACAGACAGCAGAGATGAGCCTTTACTGTCTCACAGTCATGACAGTCACTAATAAGGAAGGAAAAAGTGTTTAGACCAGAGCTATGTGTCACTTTTAAAGAAACAGCTCACCCCAAAAATGAAATTCTGTCATTTATTCACCCTATGTGTTTTTGCAAACCTGTAAGACT
The DNA here is from genome assembly GCA_021397915.2 of Tor tambroides. NCBI lineage: Eukaryota > Metazoa > Chordata > Actinopteri > Cypriniformes > Cyprinidae > Tor > Tor tambroides. The sequence goes on from JAFVLL020017532.1 coordinate 28,965, forward strand.
TTTTCTTAACTCTGTGGGACACAAAACGTGTCAAAAAAAAACCCTGAAATGTCATTTACCATTTTTGGCCATAGCCAAATTTAATCCCACCACTTTATGAATCAGCTTGTAGTATGGGTATATATAATACAGAGATAAGTGCTGATCCGGTGTTGGAATGTATCATTTCTAATGTTTTGCTGAGTGTTTACTGTGGCTGTTATCAGCTGCAGAAAGTGATAGTGGTATTTTCTCCAGCACACAGCTCTCAGACTCAAGCTCTAATCTTTTAATTTTCTGTAGCGTGTGTTACCAGTTCTAGTGAAATCTTAAAATAAAATGCAAACAAACATGATCCTGCTGTTGATATACAGTCAGGTCCATAAATATTGGGACATCGACACAATTCTAACATTTTTGGCTCTATACACCACCACAATGGATTTCAAATGAAACGAACAAGATGTGCTTTAACTGCAGACTGTCAGCTTTAATTTGAGGGTATTTACATCAAATCAATTGAACGGTGTAGGAATTACAACAGTTTGCATATGTACCTCCCACTTGATGAGGACCAAAGTAATGGGACAGAATAATAAATCATAAATCAAACTTTCACTTTTTAATACTTGGTTGCAAATCCTTTGCAGTCAATTACAACCTGAAGTCTGGACAGCATAGACATCACCAGACGCTGGGTTTCATCCTGGTGATGCTCTGCCAGGCCTCTACTGCAACCGTCTTCAGTTCCTGCTTGTTCTTGGGGCATTTTCCCTTCCAGTTTTCCCTTCAGCAAGTGAAATGCATGCTCAATTCCAGTTCGGTCAGGTGATTGACTTGGCCATTGCATAACAGTCCACTTCTTACCCTTCAAAAACTCTTTGGTTGCTTTTGCAGTATGCTTTGGGTCATTGTCCATCTGCACTGTGAGCGCCGTCAATGAGTTCTGAAGCATTTGGCTGAATATGAGCAGATAATATTACTTGAAACACTTCCAGAATTCATGCTGCTTTTGTCAGCAGTCACATCATCAATAAATACAAGAGAACCAGTTCCACTGGCAGCCATATGCCAAAGCCATGACACATTCACTGATGAGGTGGTATGCTTAGGATCATGAGCAGTTCCTTTCCCTTCTCCAGCCTGCTCTTCTCTTCCCCATGTACTCTGGTACAAGTTGATCTTGGTCTCATCTGTCCATGAGGATGTTGTTCCAGAACTGTGAAGGCTTTTTTAGATGTCGTTTGGCAAACTCTAATCTGGCCTTCCTGTTTTTGAAATACCAATGGTTTACATCTTGTGGTGAACCCTCTGTATTCACTCACGGTGAAGTCTTCCTGTGGTTATTGACTTTGACACACACACCTACCTCCTGGAAGTGTTCTTGATCTGGCCAACTGTTGTGAAGGGTGTTTTCTTCACCAGGGAAAGAATTCTTCAGTCATCCACCACAGTTGTTTTCATGGTCTTCCGGGTCTTTTGGTGTTGCTGAGCTCACTGGTGCGTTCCTTCTTTTTAAGAATGTTCCAAACAGTTGTTTTGGCCACGCCTAATGTTTTTGCTATCTCTCTGATGGGTTTGTTTTTTTTTCAGCCTAATGATGGCTTGCTTCACTGATAGTGACAGCTCTTTGGATCTCATCTTGACAGTTGACAGCAACAGATTCCAAATGCAAATAGCACACTTGAAATGAACTCTGGACCTTTTATCTGCTCATTGTAATTGGGATAATGAGGGAATAACACACACCTGGCCATGGAACAGCTGAGAAGCCAATTGTCCCATTACTTTTGGTCCTGCAAGTAAGGAGGCACATATGCAAACACTGTAATTCCTACACCGTTCACCTGATTTGGATGTAAATACCCTCAAATTAAAGCTGACAGTCTGCAGTTAAAGCACATCTTGTTTGTTTCATTTGAAATCCATTGTGGTGGTGTATAGAGCCAAAAATGTTAGAATTGTGTCGATGTCCCAATATTTATGGACCTGACTGTATATTCGCTTACAAACAGCTGCAGCTTTGAAACCCATCATACTCAAATTTAAAATGCTACTAGTAAACCATCGAGTCTATTCTATAACCAATAAAATTTGATAGTGGCAGACAGAATGAAATGATTTAATTAAATTTTAAAGGTTCATCTGAGTGCTTCAACTGGTCCCTTTGTAATTAGAAATTAGGACTTGAAAAATAGCAACTTAATGTGCTATTAAAGTCAGGATAAAACGTTATGATGTTATGATGTTTTATTTAAAAAATTGCATGCATTTAGGCAAATTTTAATTTCATTCCAACTTTAAATTTTAATCATTTTTGGACTTCTAATTGTAATGTTATTGTTTACATTTCATTTTTAATTTTGAAGTGAAAAATTGCTGCAGACCTGTGGCCGGCTGCATAAACTATTTAGACTAGTCTTAAAAGTTATATGTTATATATATATATATATATATATATATATATATATATATATTAGTGCTGTCAAATGATTAATCGCGATTAATCGCATCCAAAATAAAAGTTTTTGTTTACATAATATATGTGTGTGTGTATTGTGTATATTTATTATGTATATATAAAAACACACACATACAGCACATATTTTGAAAATATTTACATGTATATATTTATATAATTTATATCATATATAAATATATTTAATATATAAACAACATATTTTTCTTAAATATATACATACATGTGTGTTTATTTACATATACACACATATATATTATGTAAACAAAAACTTTTATTTTGGATGCGATTAATCGCGATTAATCATTTGACAGCACTAATATATATATATATATATATATATTTATATATGTATGTATGTATGTATGTATACTGTGTATATATATAACTATAAATAAACACTATGAAAGTGCATCTGAAGCTGATAAATTTGTATGAGAAACTGACACAGATTGAAGTTATTATTCACTCATAATAGTATTCCACTCTGACTTTCAATAGCAGTTTATGTTTCAAACCTGACGCATTCACAATGTTTGGGTAGGTAATATGGCTTAATTTTCATTTTAAAGTGCTCCTGTTATGGGTTATGAAAGGTTCATATTTTGGTTTTGGGAGTCCCCAACAACAGGTTGACCTGCATGCAAGGTCAAAAACACTTTCATTTTCTTATAATATGCATTTATTTTTACCTTATTTGCTCAACGACTCCCAAACGATTCGTTCAACGATTTATTTTTCCAAACCCCTCCTTTGATTGGTCGATTTCATTTAAAGCAGTGTTTGTGAGCTTTTAACGCTCCAAAAGCGGCACCTAGTGATGAAGAATGAATTTGCATTTAATTCAGTCCAACGCGAAAATCCAAGTTTTCCCAGGTCTGTGCGAGCAACAAGTGGGCGGGCAATATGCTAATGTTTCATTTTGACGTCAACATAAAACGACTTGGGATTCGTTTTAAAAACAACTCGTTTCAATGATTCAGAGTCGACTCTTTCTTTTGAGAGACTGTAACTTTATACTCGATAACTTTATAGCTTTGTTACATACTGCATGAAAGGTAATTTTCAAAAGTCCATAATAGGGGCACTTTAAATGAATCTAATGGTCAAACCCTAATGCATTCCAACCAGAGAGAGCTGTTCGACTTTTGCTGCCAGCTACTTTAAATCCTCCGATCCTTTATGACCTGGCACAGCTGTGCCCATGCTTAAATATTCAGGTGAACATGAATTGTAAATGATATTGACCAGCTGAGCACAAGATTCAGTTCTGAGGCCTTTATTCAGCATTCCTTCTCCCTCTCTCTCTCTCTGTGTGTGTGTAGTTTGAGAGGAATGATCCAGTGGATGGCAGGATCACAGAGAAGCAGTTTGGAGGAATGCTGCTGGCCTACAGTGGAGTTCAGTCTCGGAAACTCAAGCAGATGCAGAAGAACCTCAAAAGGATGTTCAAGGATGCTCAGGTGGGAAACCTGCCAGTCTGAAAAAGTTGTGTGTGTGTTTGTGAGGTGTCACTGTTAGAACACCACAGTGAGTCCTCACTCTCTCCTAACTGTTAATTTGACTGTTCTTGCAATCTTTTCTGTCTTCTTTTTCCGGTTCTTACTCAAACACAAATCCTAACCTGGCATCACTTGACAATTGGTGTCAAGTAATTTCTGTGTCCCCTCTGAGAGCTGAAAGAAGCAATGAAATTGCAGTCAAGTGGAAGTGAACAATGCTTCCGAAATATCAGTCACAAACTGTCCAACAATTTACTAGTCAATTAGTGAGACTGACTAGTTTCAATATACATACGCGTCCAAAGGGTTGGGGTTGACAGAATGTTCACTTCTGCTCACCAAGGTTGCATTTTGATCAGAAATACAGTAAAAATACTTTTATGATTTAAAAGAACTGTTTTCTGTTTAAATGTATTATAAATGTAATTTACCCAAAATATAATTTATTTGTGATCAAAGCTGAATTTTCAGCATCCTTGCTCCAGTCTTCAGTGTCACATGATCCTTCAGAAAGCATTCTAATACGATAATTTGCTGCTCAACAAACATGTCTTATTATTACTGTTGAAAATAATTGTGCTGCTTAGTATTTTTGTGGAAACAGATTTTTTTATTTAGGATTCTTTGATAGAAGTTCAAACCAACAGCATTTATTTGATTTTGGTAACCATGTAAAAGTATTTACTGTCACTTTGGATCAGTTTAATGCATCCTTGCTGAAATATTAATTTCTTTCAAAAACAATTCTCAAAAAAAAAATTGCATTTTTACATTCCTCCAATTAAAAGCACCACTACTATAGCCAAATGCATTCAGACAGAATTTAGGCGTTGCATCATCTTTTGTGTTTTTTGATTGAAAGTCTATGTACTTTGTGTTTTTAACAGTGTGCACAGGTAAAAATGACCTGTCTAATTAAAGTAACATTTAAAATCATGCTTTGAGGCCCCCAACCCCTTAAAAGCTGAAGGACCATTTGATTCGACATGACATGACATTAATACACAGCAGGGGTCAGTAACCTTTTTGACCTGAATTGGCATTTTTCATTTTTCTTGTTAATCTTTTATGCCACAGTGTTCATTTAGAATGATCACAGAGGTGAATGAATCAGCAGTAGGTCAAATGGATAATTTGATAAGTAACAAATTATAGTCAATTTTTTTTTTTCATCAGGATTCAGAGTTTTAATGGCTCATTATACTCACATGTGGTGCGTGAGCGTTGCGTCAGGCACATGAGAGCACCCGGGCACGCTGGAGTTTGAAGAGTTTTCTCTCAATAGGGCTGTTTTAGGTGTATGTGTCTCTCGTTCTGTAATTGTATCCTCTTATTAAGAGGATATTAAAACTATATTTACAGGCTCTATGCAAACACAGCATGTTTTTCTTGGCTTTGTTGTCACCTCACATTCATTTCACTCGCTGAACGATCTTTACTAACCAAGCTGAATGACTAGATGTGTCATAAAAGAGTTCAACTAAATGACCTGCTTTAGTAATGTGGATCATTTTAGCATTCTCATTTCTCTCTCTCTCACAGGGCATCACGTTTGAAGAAGTGGAGAATTTCTTCACCTTCCTGAAGAACGTCAATGACGTTGACACTGCATTGAGTTTCTATCACATGGCGGGTGCCTCGATAGATAAAGGTACAGATGTACAAACATGCTAGCAAATACATGAGGTCAATTCCTTGTAAACATTTACTTTGGAAGCAGACTGAAGTTGTGTTACAGTCAAGCAATCAGTTTTGTGTGCGATATACTTCAGAGGGTCAGTGAACAGGCTGTGGGCAGTTCGTAGGCATGTTGTCTGACTCGGAGTCTGCTAGAAGACTAACTTGGCAATGCAAGAATTCCCAGCTGTAATCTCCATGTTGCGTCACCTCTTCCTGTTCTTCTCCCTCTCGCTCACTCCCACCATCAGCAGAGCCACTCAGCCAGATGCTTCCCAATTCACTGCAGCTGGCGCTCTTCTCACTAGTACTTTAGTAGTCTTCTCTCCCGCTGGCTCTTCACATGAACACTGTCCTCTCACTCTGTTACCTGGACATTTTCAGGCAATGCAGCAAGTCTCTAAAGTATCATTAGATGTCCTTCTCGTTTAAATACAATCACTTTTCCAGTCCTCCAGCCTGCATTTGATTTCTGTGCAGGGTTACAGCTTTACAGCTTGTGAGCATAGACGACTTCTAATGTTTTTGAAGAAGAAAAGAAAATTTGAGTTGTGCTTGCTTGTGCAGGGCTTGCTGCCATGATGATAAGATCTAAATGGCATGTTGATATGGCATTGCTACAATGTTCTGGGTAATAGAGTGCAGTAGTGCCCACCTGTTTTTCAGCAGTGCTGGTTCCGGAATTATTTTTCCCAGAGAGAGTTTTAAAAAAAGTTTTTGTTAAAGAGTTATGAGCCATGAACCAAACCAACCGACTACGAGGAGAATCACGACAGTAAAAATTTTGATTTGAAGTAAAAAAAGTCTGACAAAAAGACACGGGTACAAGACTATGTACTTGGCGGATTTAATGAGCAAAAGAACTGCAATCCTATGAAGCATTGTCAATGACAAATTAAAAACAGACAAATGTAAAAATATTTTACATTGTTGGTTATATCTTCAGAAACTATGTATTTTACACACACACACACACTGCCGTTCGAAAGTTTAGAATCAGTAAGATTTTCAATGTTTTTTACAGAAGTTTCTTATACTCATCAAGGTTGTATCTATTTCTTTAAAAATACAGAAAAAAAACTGTGAAATATATATTTTGTGAAATATTATTGCAATTTAAAATAACAGTTTTCTATTTTAATATACTTTAAAATATAATTTATTCCTGTGAAGCAAAGCTGAATTTTCAGCATCATTTCTCCAGTTTTCAGTGTCACATGATCCTTCAGAAATCATTCTAATATGCTGATTTATTATCAGTGTTGGAAACAGTTGTGCTGCTTAACATTTTTTGGGGCCTGTGATACTTTATTTCAGGATTCTTTGATAAATAAAGACGTTAAAAAGAACAGTGTTTATTCAAAATAGAAATTTTGTGTTACAATATGCACTACTATTCAAAAGTTTTAGGTCAGTAATTTTTTTCTTTCTCTTTTTTTTTTTTTTTTTAAGAAATAAATATTATTCAGCAAGGATGTGTTAAATGGATAAAAAGTTATGGTAAAGACCTATATTGTTCGAAAAGATTTTTATTTTGAATAAATACTGCTCTTTTTAATTTTTTATTCATCAAAACATCTAAGAAAAAGGTATCACAGGTTCCAAAAAAATATCAAGCAGCACAACAGTTTCAACACTGATAATAAATCAGCATATTAGAATGTTTTCTGAAGGATCATGTGACACTGAAGCCTGGAGTAATGGCTGATGAAAATTCAGCACTGCATCACAGAAATAAATTATATATTAAAGTATATTAAAATAGGAAACCGATATTAAAAATTGCAATAATATTTCACAATATTACTGTTTTTTTCTGTATTTTTGATCAAATAAATACAGCTTTGATGAGCATAAGAGACTCCATTAAAAACATAAATAAATCTTACTGTTCCCAAACTTTTGAATGGCAGTTTGTGTGTATATATATATATATATATATATATATATATATATATATATATATATATATATAATGTGTGTGTGTGTGTGTGTGTGTGTATATGACTTGATTATAGGCGGAGCTGAAGATCTCTTTTGGTGCACTTTATTCTCTGCAACTCTGATTAGTGGATTTTTTGTGCAGCATCATGGGTAATGTTTTTTTAAACCACAAATTCCACTATTAATCACAATTACTAAAAACAAACAAACAAACAATCACACACATAAAAAAGCACATACAATCAATTAACAGCCTCAGAGCTCACAACAGGACCGTTTTTTCAGTTAGCGTTAAAAATCAGTTTCCTAATGGAGAAAATGAATGTTTTTATTTCCAGAACCTGACTGTTGCAATCTATTGCCAACTGGTTGAAGTAAAACAAACAAACAAGCAAATAAATAAATAAAAAATCCAACCCCAAGTCTGTAATATATTCTAGTCTCTGTATATGGTTTAGGTCCCTGCTTCGGAGTGATTCTACGGGTTTGTTTACCCAGTTTATCATTCCAAAAGCTGCACAAATGGCACAAGTTCTCCACGGATGTAAAGATGCGGATACACTTCCAAAAGCGGTCAGAAATCATTAGTTGGCAGCGACAGCTGGTGATCTGAGGTAAAATAAACATCCAGTACTGCGCTGGCACCAGTGTCTCTGCTCCTCATAGTGTATGGCACTGCATCAGGGCTGCCCTCCGTACATCCACACACTTCCACACAGGCCTTATCTCACCATTGATCCCTCTCACTGTAGAATGATAACACTGTCTCTCTGATCTCTAGCCCATAACACCCAGAAACTCTGAATCACTGATTCTTATGAAGACAAAAGAGGCTTTTTATCAGCTTGTCATCTTCGGAATCGCTCTCTTTCTCGTCTGTATTCTGATCTCAAGGCTGTGTATGGAAGGCCGGCCGATGTCAGACTGACTGTGATGGATGCTTTTTGGCTGGTCTGGTTTCTCCCTCACCCTTCCCGTTCCTGTGACCACTAATGACCTTCTCTTATGCTCCCAACAGGCAGTTTTCTCACTCCTTTACTAGAGCCTGACATTCATAATTATAAACACAATTGATCATAATAGTAGGTTGTCTTAAAATTATTATTATTATTATTATTTTTTTAAAGATAACACAGTATATCTTTGTTCCTACACTTAGTAAGCTGACTTGCTCTTCTACCATTCATTCTAACTGAAATGTAACCTCAAAAGCCACTGATTTGGAGCGTTCTACATAGGCAGCATGTATAAGTGAAATTCAATATAGAAAACACGAGAATAATGGCAATACTTAAAGAATAAATATATATGGAACATAATCAAATTTAATCATTATTTTAGTGTTTTTTATATTGCATTTATGCATTGGGTGGACACTTATATATGCAATTTACAGTGCATTGAAAGTATACATTTTACTTTAGTGTTGACAGCTCAATTCTCTATTATTTAAGTTACAGGAATATTATATACTATTACCGTAAGTATTAATGTTTTGAATTAGCTCCTATTTTTATTATTTTTGTTTTATTTTCATTTTAGTTTTAGTAATTGTTAATTTTGTCATTTTTAGTGCTTTTGTCGTTTTTATATATACAGTGCCTTGCAGAAGTATTCAAACCCCTTCATTTTTTTTTCACGTTTTGTTATGTTGCAGCTTTATGTTAAACTGCATTAAATTACTTTTTTTCCACATCAATCTACACTCCATACACCATAATGACAAAGCAAAAACAGAACTTTAAATTTATTGAAAAAATAAAAAATCTGAAATAAGTATGTTGCATAAGTATCCAAGATGGAGTCTGGCCACACTGACATAAAGCACAGATTGGTGGAGTGTTGCAGTGATGTTTGTCCTTCTGTAGGTTTCTCCATCTGCATATATGATCATGGAGCTCACCTAGAGTGACCATCAGCTTCTTGGTCACCAGTCTAGACAAGGCCCTTCTCCATCAGTTGCTCAGTTTGGCCAGGAGGCCAGCTCTAGGAAGAGTCCTACTTGTTTCAAACGTCTTCTATTATGGATAAAGAAAGCTACATGATTCTGTGAAACTTCAATGCAGCAGAATGTTTTTCTTCCCCAGATGTGTGGCTTGATGCAATCCTGTTTCTGAACTCTACAGGCAGTTCTTTTGACCTCAGGGCTTGGCTTTTGCTCTGATATGCAATTTCAGCTGTTAGACCTTTTATTAAGATGTTTGTGCCGTTCCAAATCATACCCATTCAATTGAATTTGACACGTTAAATTTCAACTGTCCCAGATAAGGGTTTGAATACTTATGCAATGGAATCATTTATGTTTTTTATGTATAATAAATTTGCAAAGATGTTAAAAACCTGTTATTTGCTTTGTCATTATGGTGTGTGGAGTGTAGATTGTTGTGGGGGAAAAAAATTAAATTAAAGCGGTTTAACGTAAGGCTGCAACATAACAAAACGTTAAAAAAAAAATGAAGGGGTTTGAATACTTCTGCAAGGCACTGTATATATTAAATATATTTCTATTTAGCTTTATTTTTATTTCATTTGTAGTAATTGTTTAGTACTTCCTAAACTTGTTTTCAGTTATTTGTCAAGGCAGCATTTCTGATTTTCTTTTGTAATTTTTATAATTTTTAAAAATATATTTCTATTTATCTTGATTTTTATTTCGGTTTTAGTAGTTTTTAGTACTTCCTAAACTTATTTTCAGTTGTCAAGGCAGCATTTCTGATTGTTCTTTTTTTTTTTTTTTTACGTTTCGGAACAGCCTTTGCATTGGGTGCTTGTCTGTGATGCCTTAAAATGCTTCTTATGGAGGCAGCTCAGGTTTTGGAATAGAGCTGAAATGCCCCACTTCCTGATGGATATCATTGAAATAGGTGTCATGAGCTATCACTCCCTGTCTCTGTGACAGCACAAGACTCTATCAACAACAAAAAAAAGGAAAAAAAAAAGGGTCAGAGGAGCAGCGCAGGCATGTATGAGAAACTCTGCCTGTCAGTCATTTTGCAAATTCGCTGACATGGAGGGTGGAGTTTTGGAGAAAGGAAGTGTGGTTGAGTTCTAATGTAATAACACGATTTTAAAAAAATGAACAGTGTAGAAAAATGAACTGCATTTAGCATATTTAATTAATTATGTGTTATTTTTGACAATATTTATCAATGTGATGTGAGAAATAATGGCATGATTCATCTGATGTCTGTTGAACAGAATGTGAACAGTGGCCAGTGTGATCTGCAACTTGAAGACGTTTTGTATGATTTTTTTTATTTCCCTCCAGGGGCGGTTCTAGGATTTTATCCTCAGGGGGGCTTAGCCCTCAGTCCATTAGATACAAAGATACAAATGACCTAAATAAACACTATTTTACAGTGCTAATGAAAACTGTGTATTACTGTATGAAGTAAATATACACAATTACCTGAGTTACTTAAGAGCAGTGAGTGATTCTCTGTTTGTCTTTTGTTGTTTGATTAAAATTATTATCCTAATAGGCTATAAGAAATGACAAGCATCCAATATTTGGATTGGGCGAAGGGGTGGAGTCAAAAGTATCAATTATTATATTATTATTATTATTATTATTATATTTAAACAATTATTATCAAACAATTATATTTATTTATTAACATACAAATATATCTTAGTGTAGGCTATATCTTTAGAGTTTTATAATTCATTATCTTCTTGTCGATCCACCGGTTCACATTTACAACTGCGTGTTTCCACGTAAAAATAAGGGTCATTTTTGGCTTTGGTCTAAAACAAAGAGCAGAAGGGCTTATTGAAAAATGCAAATTCATTCTCTGCCCGTGGGTGGCGCTGTTCACTCGCAATATAGCGGTTTCCCCGGTAACCGCAGTAAACACAGCAGTGCAGCACCTGACTTTGAAACTTGCAGCGCTTATATTTAATCAATTTAACCATAGCCTTTTGAAGTGTAAGCTACATCTCAATTTACATGTATATTTTGTTTTTTCACCGGAGCACCATCTCAGTCTTCTCCTCCCATTTCTCCCAGTGATCCTTGTTTCCTTCCCGCGGTACTACCGCAGTTATCAACAGCGCCACTGGGTAGTAGGTTGCCAAGTTGAGGGGACAAATGGGTTGAAATTTGAATGTGTCGATTGTGTGAGAAGGATGCGTTTCATACAAGATCTGGCAACTGGACAACCTTGGAATATGTTGACGTGATTATTCATGCAATGAGGTTTGGGCCATACAAATTACGGGAGTTTTACCGGAGGCGAATGTAGCAAACATATCAAATACGCTCTGTGGGATTATTATTATTTTTTTTTATAGAAAGATTAAAAAATATGGGAGAAATACGGAAAATATTTAAACGGGATAATAGCAGGATAGAATGGTAAAATACGGGAGAATCCTGGGAAAAACGGGAGGGTTGATAAACATGCACTGGCCTGATCGTTCAGATAACTGATTATAGTTTTAGGGGGGCTGAGACGACAAATAGGGTGGCTGAAGCCCACCTAAAAAGGGTCTAGAACCGCCCCTGTTTTCCTCTATGCCGGTGTTGTGCCCATTTTCGACCCCCTGCCAAATTATTACCACTCTCGTTGAAAACGCTATACGATTGCCTAATCCTAACCCCTCCCCCACACGTAACCCTAAACCTACCAATACTAGGGGGGTAATAATCTGGCAGGTGTCAGAATTGGGCACAACACCAGAAAGTAGCGATCGACAATAAAGCGCGGCGATAAGCACAACTCTGCCTCTTTTATGACAGTTTTAATGAACAATAATAGCCATTATAAAAGTATAAATACAAAGTATAAGAGGAAATAAAGACAAAAGAACAATTCAGTCAAATGTTTGCTACAAAGTCAGCGCTGTACTACGGTAAAGTTCAAAATAAATATGAAGTTAAACTTTGTGCTCAGTCAAAACGATATGACCAGGAACAAATAATAATTCATGAGACCATGAATGCCTGTTAAATATGCACACAACGAATTGTATCTCGTGTTTAATCACTACAGAGACATCAGAGCCAGCGGCAAATGTCGGAAGGACTAGCCCAGCGTAAGGCTGCTCGAGGCGGATACATGAGCACGGAGCATCCGGTGATCGCCTGGAGCTCCGAAATCGGCATAGCAAATTTTCAAATAGGCGCTATCTTTATAAATAAACCGCGGGTTTGAGTATTAAACAACTACATTCTCGCCTGAAAAACTCTTAAAACTACATTTCATGACACAATAACAGTAATATTTTGAAAATTACGCGGGTTTTTGGGCAACGATGTTTCACAAGTCCACAAGAACAGACAAGAACGCATATTGAGCAACGGCTTGTCTGTGTGAAAATATAAAATTATAAAATACACCGTTATATTTTTTTGTGTTTGCGCACTCTGAAGTGATAAGCCAAACACAGCAGAGCAGAACGAGTAAAGGAGAAGCTTTATCCCCTTGTATCACGCACAAGTGACGATTCCAGTCAACCAATCAACGTTCTGCAGTGAGTTTAGCTCCACCCTTTTGGTAACCTTTGTTGTGCTAGGTACCCCAACGGAAGGGTACCAAAAAAGTTGTACGGTACGGTTCGCTATTTTGGTACCATTCACAACTTCTGACAATGGAAATGGACATAATTGCGTACCGTACCATACCGCTCAGTGGAAATGAGCCATAAAGGACAATAATTGGAGGTGGACACATCAGCGCCTCCTAGACATCATCTTTAGCTTGCAGTCAGTTCACCCTCCTTTCCTGTTTCTGTCGATCATTTTCTTCTTGTCTATGGCGTTATTTTAATGCCAGATTTCGAGAGTGCATTTTTTTGTAGAGCGAAAGTAGATTGATATAATGCACGAGCGCGAATCTCCCCGCTCGCATGCGGATTTCTTTTGCTCTTGCACAGAACCGGACGCGCGGTCTCGGATATACGCTGCTCTCACGCAGAGAGACTGCGCGCACTTAAAACGTGTCTCTCCTCTCACTCAAAGTGTGCGTGTGCGCGCTCAAACTTTGTCCTGTGCACGCGCAAATCTCTCCGTGCTCTTGCGCTAGATATTCATTCTTTTCACACCTGGATTAAACGTCAAAAGTTATACCAATAATTTTTTCTACGACTGACCCGATGAAAATACTAGGCCTACGTGAAGAGGGAACTGATCCTTGAATTCTTTGTAGTTTTGAATTCAGAGTAGTTTCGTTTTGAGTGAAAACAGGGCGGAAAAGCTGGGAGGTTTTAAAAGAGTGCTAAGAGAATTATACAAATGAATATATGAACGAATTAATTATATGAATGTACTTCTGAAGGTTCTGACTGTCTTCAGAAACGATTCGATGCCATCTTCGCTCCATGTATAATACCTAAAGAAGTGTTCTTAATCGCAATACTGCTTTGTCCACGGAGTTTACAGGACAGCTGTAATTCAGCTTTTCAGTGCCACCTGCTGTCAGAGAGTGAATTTACAGAGACTTATATTTACATTCAGTCTGTGTGCAGTTTCTGTCTGGCCAAAAAACGGACCGAATTTGCATGCCCTGCTGTAAATTTTGACTGGTTGATGAAAAACAAGCTCATGTGGATTCTACACATTTAAACAATTCAGTTAAGTTATCTAGAATTATTTTATGGAGCAGATAAAATACATATAAACATTTATTAATCAATTATCATCTTGACTTAACTCTTTTCTTTATTTAAAGGCTGAAATGTGAGGTTTACTTTTTTATGAAACTTTTTCAGAGCTTTATTTGAACATTTAGATTAGATATTTGAAAGTGAAAGTGATGTGACATACAGCCAAGTATGGTGACCCATACTTGGAATTCGTGCTCTGCATTTACCCATCCAAAGTGCGCACACACAGCAGTGAACACACACACACCCGGAGTAGTGGGCAGCCATTTATGCTGCGGCGCGCGGGGAGCAGTTGGGGGTTCGATGCGTTGCTCAAGGGCACCTCAGTCGTTGTATTGAAGGAGGAGAGCGCTGTACATTCACTCCCCCCACCTACAATTCCTGCCGGCCCGAGACTCGAACTCGCAACTTTTGGATTACGAGTCCGACTCTCTAACCA
>JAFVLL020017533.1:0-12666 GCA_021397915.2 Tor tambroides
GTGATAATAATATATTGCCTTATATGTAACATATATGACAACCTCACTACTGATATAGGGACATATATGTCATATATTACATTTCCGTATGGGTGTAGATGAAGTCAGTGTGACTGGCTGACTGTCTCTGTAGAGGCAAGGCCAGATGGCAGCATCACATAAATTAGTCAAATGAATGGCTTAATAACTAAAGGCAAAAGTGACTAGCAGAGTCAGAGGCATGAGTTTACTGACAAACATCTACTGAATTTTTGACACCTGCAGAATGGGTTATATAATTCCTAACCAGCTAATTTTTCACTTTGAATCAGAGTAAAAAAAATGACATCTTTTTCCCCACGCATGGAATGTGACATCTGGAGTTTGAATATTATTCATTATTTCATAAAAGCTACATTTGATGAAGCTTTGAAGTCACATTCATAGAGATTCACCCTTGAATTAACATTAATTTAATTGCGGAGGTTGGCTGAGATGCACTTCATTAAAGGTGCCTCAAAGGTCTCCATGTTGTCAGCTAAGACACTTTCTGGTGTCTCTGATAATGAGGAAAAAAGTGAAAGTTTAAAAATGAGCATTTCTTGAAACAAAGCATGCTGGGTATTTTTCACATAAACAGAGTTACCCAATTTATTCGAGTCTTTCAGCGCAGTGTTCTTCCCTTTTGTTTAATGTGCTGGAATTTTCAAGGATGCATTACTTGTATAAATATTGCACCTTGTCCTGTGAAATCAGTTGCAGCATTTTAATTAGTTTGTTCTATTAGGTATTTCATTCTTTTACTCAAAACTTGGTGCTTTGATAAAGAAACATCTTTAACTTTTCAGCTTTATAAGGCAAAGTCCACCTATTCACTGTCATCATTTTTCCTATCTGGCAGTTGTTTGTTCTGTAGAGCTTCCTTTACGAATGTAACATGATTTGACATTCTGCTTTTGGGCTCATTGTCGTTGCTCTTGGTGCTTAATGGATTGATACATTAGACCTAGAGGAATCAATGCCAAAGTGCATAATTCAGTGCTCTGTGATTTTTCCACACATTTCAGTGCATTTCTCTTGCCATGACTGTGAAAAATAAACATAAAATCATGAATGCTTTCATTTCTTTTTCAAATTAAAATCTACATATAATTTTATAGCTGATATATGTGGCATGGTTTTTATAGAGGTTCCCAAAAGTGCACCTACACTTTTGTTTCCAAACTACTGTTGCCAAAAAGGGCAAATACTGCTGCTTGACTGAAAAATAATATGAATACTTCCGCTTATTCTTTTATTGATAAAAACTTAACTGGCCAAAGGACAGTTGATAACATGCCTTTATGCAGAATAGAGAATTGAAATAACACTGCTAGTCTTATCGAGGACAAACTCACCGGCTGTGTCATAAATCACAACAAAGCCCCCTGATGAAATGACTGATAACTCCTCTAGGAAGCATTTCCCACCCCAATTAAGCTGTTAGCAAACTAAATCCTGTTTATCTGTGGGTAATTAAAAGTGGGTTGATTTTGTTCCCAGCTACTTTCATTAACCGTCATTACCTGAATAAAATGAATCGGAAGCCTGTATGAATGCTTTTGAAGGGCTCATTATCCAATGAGCTTGTCTTTATAGACTGAGCAAAAGCTGAAAATTCAAAATCATAAACACCATGTTCAGTTTGATTCTCCCTCCCAAAAACATCAGAGTGAAATTCAGAAGAACTGAGTTAAACAACTGCGAGTGTCAACAATATTCTCCACCAATTAGCCAAATGGGAACATTTAGCACATTCAGTTCATCATTGACATGGAGCGCAGTGGTGTGGTGGCAGGGAAGGAAGGCACACCGTAAGGCAGTGACATGCTCATGTTACTGTGTGTGTGTGTGTGTGTGTGTGGCCTTACAGCGAGTCTGACAGCAGTGTGTGATCATGACATTGCTGAGAGCAGGCGGTTTGCATTAAAGACAGCGAACTCCTGCTGTGACAATCCGTATTACTGTTCACCGTGTCTGTTAAAACATGTGTATAATCAAACTGTGCAACTGACTTGCCTTCCTTAATACATAGCCAAACAAGAGTTTGAATATTCATTTATTAAAATGTAAAAAAAGAATACATCACCATAGTATATGAATATGTACTTGCTTGCTTATAAATGTCCAAATAAGTATAAAAAGGAAATGAAGCTCACTTCAAGGTAATAAAAATTCTGTTGTTATTTACTAATCCTTGTTTTTATAAAACCTGACATTTTTCTTCTGTGGAGCACAATAGGAGATATTAATAGCTTGCACTTCCCATACAAAGAAAGTAAATGTGTTCAAGAAAGATTTTCAAAGCAAAATTTTGAGTTACTTAAATGTCTGTTTCTCACACAAAAAAATATAATATGGCTTGCAAGACTTGCATTACTTGCATTACTTTTTTTTTTTTTTTTTACATTTTGTATCATGACAGCCCATGGTCACCATTCACTTCCATTGTATTGAAAAGCACATCTCTACATTCTGATGAACTCCTCTTTAGATGTTTCAGGAAAGAGATACAATCGTAGAGAAATGCAGTGATTCATGAGTGAGTTTTTATTTTTTCCCTGTTTCATTTTCTGGGTAAACTCTTATTTTACAATACAGCTTTACTAGGTGTATTGGGAGCAATGCGTACGTCTCACCTCAGAATTACAACAACATCATTAATGGCGAGTTCAGATCTGGCTGCCCCAGAATATTTTTTTCTATTTTGTTGCCCGTGGTAACCACATTACTTCATTATTAGACAATATATGGTGGAAATGTGAATTCTCACGGCACAGTGCAGCGGAGGAGGGAAGAATCCTGCTGGCTTGGAATTACTTTTTATAAATTATCCTCAAAACCAATTTTAAACAATGAATGTTGGTGTGAAACCTGGAGCCAAGTTTATTAACACATCTATTTTGAAATATAAAGCTCACCTTCTCGGTTTAAACATAGGATTGTACAGATGGTGATTAATAGCTGGCAGTAAAAATATTTGTAATTTATTTATGTGTAAAGCTGCTTAAGCAACAGCTAAGCGCCTTTCATCTTTTCATCTTTCTCTCTGTAATACAACTTTTGATATATAATCATATTTTCAAAATATTTTATATCTGTATGTAGCTGCAAATTTGTGCATGATTCAAAATGGATACTTTTGCAAAAAATGAATGAATAAACCTTTTATAAAAAGTTGTTTTATTAAATACACTGAATTTATATAAATTCAAAACTGCAGAATCAGTTGATCCGCCATATTTTTATTAAATCGTGGTAAAGAAGGAGAAGCCCTCTATAATAACAGTTTGAGGGAATTTGTTTCTAAACAATCGAAATGTCCCGGCTTCCGTTTCTGAACACAGATGACATGGTCCGTATGCCTGGCTTACTGTGGAATATGTTACATGCATCGATGAAGGAACAGAAGCTGAGATAATTGTACCAAAATGATACACATGCCTCCTTCAAAATGCTGAGTATTTTGGCCATCTGCTGCGTTCAGAGTGTTACCTGCGACCTCTCAGCCAGCAGGCCGTCCCGAATCACACTGGGGAAGCACTCAGCTGCTGAGCCAAGGAGCAGAGCTGATCATGAATTTATACAACATTGTGTCTAGGGTCAATTAACAAGCCAAGTAATGTGAGCTGTGTGGGGAAGGTGGGTAGTATCAAATGCACAAATAATTACCCTAATGTATGACATGTCCATATCATTGGATCCCCCTTGCTGATCTGTTTATTTTAAAGGACAGATAAGAAAAACAAGCTCAAACGTAACTCTGCACAGTGTCTGTTGCATATTCAATGGCTTCTGTGGTGCATTTCAGTTCAGGACTCTGCTCATTATGGCCTTGAAAATGTTCAAAAGTGGGGATTTGGGTCAAGAAGTCAAATGGGGTGGTCATTATGAGATTCGAGCAAATAGAAATTTCCGCTTAATGTGGCATTGATAAAGGCAGTGATATCAAAGGCAATGACATATTTCTGAAGGGCACGACTTTAACCAAACGCAGACGGCCTTTCATTTGGATGGTGTAGTCATTTGAGATTTGCGAGGTTGCCAGGAAAATAATTCACACCATCTGCTTTTTGTAGTGCTTTTAACATATTGATGTATGTTGCACAGAGGCTAATATTTAAGTACTAACAAATGGGTACCCAGCCAGCACTAGCCAAACAGCAGAATGATCTCATTTATCATACTTTTCATCATGTACGCTATGGAAATTTGATGTTTGGTCGTAATGTAACTGACCTCTGAATATCAAACCTGTTATCTTTATCTGATTATCAGTTAACTGAAAGTAGTGGCACTATTGACTTAACTACATTTTTTCAGTAGTATGATGGTAGCTCAGCTGTCACAATAATGTTGATTTTTCAGGAAAAAGATTCTTGGTCCAATAAGTAGCACTGCAAAATGTTACATTGCTGTTATCTGTTAAATTTTGTATCCATAGCCAAATGAAATTAATCTGTAATAAATCCTGCTCTCCTAAAATGGCTGTCTCTCATATGAAGCTTTAGTAAGTTAGATTCATTATAGCGAATCAGTTCATTCAGATGGTTCATGTAGTAAATGAACCATTTTGATAATGAATCACTGATGAATGGTTTGTATTTTTCATCTTTCTTTTTTTTTTTTGGCCAAATGCTGCTGTTCATGCATTTAGTATAGATTTATTATGTCTACACTGTTATTGCTCTTATACTGCTCTGATTTAATTATATATGTTACTATTATTATATAAATTATATACTGTTAATTTTATACTACAAATTCAAATTGATACATTGTATCAAATAAAAATTTTGAAAGGTATAAAATGTATCAAATTGATATATTTATTAGGGTGGTTAAGCAATTAAAATTTTAAATCTAATTACACATTGTGGCGATTAAATAATCTAATTAATCGCATATTAATCACACATCAAATTCATCACCCTAAAAGACAAATTAAAGCCTTTACTGTGTTACATGAAAAAAGAGAATGAAATAGACATTTTAAAAACTAGCTTTAGATTTTTTTTCTCTCTCTCTCTTTTTCTTTTTTTAATTTTTAATTTTTGGGTGAACTATCCCTTTAATTTGTTTGTATTAATATGGATTATTTTATATTCAGATTTTTTTTATTCATATGTAAATATTATTTTTTAATGAAATGATACTCTAAATAAGAAACTAAAACTGCCAATAGGTGGTAGTAAATATCTTAATGAATAATTAATTAATTAATTAATTCATTCATTCATTCAACTGATTTGTTCAAAAGGCTGATTCATTCAGAAATTAAGTAAATGGAAAGCCCTTTATGAAAAGACTACTGAATCATTGGTTCACCCGATTCGTTCAAAATGCGGGTGCATAATTGTGTTACACATTATTTTTTTCCATAACTAATTATTATAATAAACACTTTGAATGAACAGCCCTAATATTTATATTCATATATTAACTACATTTATAAAGTATTTCCTTCAACACTGCTATTCCAGTGAGCAATATCCACCCATTGTTTGTTAGATCTAATCTAGTCACCCATTAAACTGAGTCTTTGGCCTGAAAGACATAGAAAAGTGAGCCTCACAAACACAGAATAGCAGGCTGCTCTCATGGTGTTGTCTAGAAAAATGTCAGTGTTGCTTTTCAAAAGGGCAGCCATTAATTGTCGGCAAGGAGTTCTGCAACCACAAGCTGTATTAATGCATTTGTATCGTAGATGCAGTCTTTAGTCTTGCCAAGCTGATGGACTCTTAGGGCTTCAACAAAAAGACCAGCTCCACTTTCCACCACGGGAGACTAATCACCATGATTGACCACCCTTGAAACGTTGTCCTTCGATTGCCACCACTGTTTTGGTCAATCTGTCATCCCTCAGCAGCAGTCACTTGTGAAGCAGTATGTATGAACATTGGCCACCTCAAGTCTATCGGCGTCTCTGGTGTGTTGCAGAGTGCTGCAAGGAAATCAATCAGCTGTTTCAGATGTCAGGGGAAATCTGATTCTGTCTGATCAATACCTGACACTTTCCGATTCTACGCTGGCAACTAAAGTGAGCAACGATGTGAAATGAGATTCCAGCATATTTTATTTTTATTTTTATTTTTTTTGCCAGCATTGTGATATTCCCCATTGGGATCTAAATACAGCTTTCATTGAATATGGCCAACAAAGTCATTCCACTGGGAATTATACAGTATTTACAGTACAGTTTTCCTAGTATTTCACGTTCAGCATTGATTTTTGTGCCTTACTTGTTGCTTGCACTGTTTTGTGTAACTTATGCTAAGTCGATCTGTTTATTTTCTTTATTAAAGCCAACACGTGTAATTTCCCACTTCTTTTGTTACTGATTGGTCAGCTAGTCCTTCCAACAAAATAATGCCACTGGTTAAGTTAATGATGCTGATTTGAACTTCTTCCAAGTTCCCATCTTTTTTTGCTTCAGGTAAAGCACTTTATCTTAATGCTTCAGTGGTAATATTGTGGGTATGGAGTTTTACTTTTTTCACATCTAAATGCAAGAAACTTGTTTAAACAACCAATTTACCTAAAACTGCTGCCCTTGTATTTCCAATAAGAGTGTCATCTTAAATTTAAGGAAGCAGAGTGGGCTGTTATGTTGAGTCCTCCAAAGGCAAATTATATCCAACAGTTGCCAATCTCATCTGCACAGCACCCTTCAAAATGCAAACTTTCTCCACGTCACTGGCGAGCAGAATAGAGATTGAAAATCAGTGTTTCTGTCAACGAAACTTCTGTGATTCTATGGAAATTGATGAAATATAACGTGAATTTGTGGTGTGCATATTAAGATAAAATCTCATATTTTCCTCAGAGAGAAGTGAAAATGATTATTTGCTCAGAAAACATGGAGAATTCTCATGCCAGAAGATGCTGTTTATCTATTCAGCATTGTAGGCCAATATAAATACAGTTTGTATGTTCTGATTTAAATAGGAAGGCAATTCATTTTAATTTATTTTATTTCTTTGTTTATCGTTCTCACAGATTCCAGGATAGGCTTCTTGGCTGTTCACAGGGAAGCATGGGGATTAATGGCAAGTTGATCCAGCAAGTACATACAATATAAGCTTCTTTTTTTTTCCAATGTCTGATTCTTCAAATAATGTTCCTTTTTTCTTTCCATTTCTCCTTTTAGCTCAATATAGCCTCAGTCCCTGGAATCATAAATTATTGATTGTGTTATCGCAGCCATGGAGATCATATCTTTCTCGGCTCTTCAAAAAGTTTATCAGTGTATCTCTAGTATTGAAGGCTGGAAGTGAGTAACAGGATTACTTCTGCTCAATAATGTAAAGATTTCTATGTTGGGCGCTCACGCAGTATCTCTCTAGTGCTTTGCCATTGTAGAGGGTTGTCTACATCATCTTAAATAAATCAAATTGGACACAATTAGCACACTTTTCACAAACACTACAGTAAGTGCTTGTGCTTTGATTTGTTGTGCATGAAGGTTTATCACCTTTTCTCCCTTTTTGTGAATTTAGTTTTCAGGGCATTTCATCATTGAAAATTGTTGTCTTAATGCGCAGCAGTGAGGAGAAATATTGTTAATTTATGCTTTTTGGTTAAGCACTTTATTAAATTATCTTATTGGGGAACACTTAAGTGCTCAATTAAGAGGCCTTTCTAATGAAATGCACTAAATGTTATGTATAGCTTTCTGTACCCGGCATTTCTGCTTAAAGGCATAGTTTACCTACAAATGAAAAGATGTTCCAAACTTGCATCATATTCTTTCATAGGATATTCTAAAGACCATTTTCCATGCTATTATACAGTGAATAAGACAAAAACACCATAAAATAGAAAACACACACCATAAAATTATCATACATTGGTCCATTATTTAGGATTTGTGTGCTGTATATCAAGTCTTCTGAAGTCATACGTAAGCTTTGTGTGAGAAACAGATTAAAATCTTGCCATCTAGTGAGATTTTAACCATCAGTGAGTTGAACTCAAGAATTTGATCAGCCAGATTTGTGAACAGATCATTCAGACTGGTTTTGTGAAATGAATCAGCCTTTTAACTAAAAAGATCTGAATCAAAAGAACAATTCAATCACAAATTGGACAGTGCTGCTTCTTTCTGCAGTCGGATCATTGCGACATGAGAACCCAATCAGATCAATTCATGAACAAATCATTCAGAGTGGATTTTTGAATCTGATCAACTGATTCACTGAAAAGATTCAAATTAAAAAAAACAAAACAAACTTGATCAGTATGAACTCTTGATTCAGCCCCTTTTTCACTCTTTTATAGTGCTTTTTGTCATTGTAAAGCTTGATAGTCTTAGTGCTTTTTTATATTGAACTGATCAGCCAGGATATTCTTTACAAATTCACCTTTGCTCCACAGAAGAATGAACATTTGGAACAATATAAGGTTGGGCAAATAATGACAGAATTTTCTCTTTTGGATGAATAGTTTCTTTAAGCCTATTTTTATTGTTTTTACTGCATTTTGGCCCTGAGGCAGACAGATAAGAAGGATAAGGCGCTTAACAGTCTCATTGTTCATTTCAAAGTGAATGCAGTAGATTGCATCTGACTGAGAATCTCTGAATCAGACTCCCTGAACTAATGCAGCTCTTTTTCATATGATCTTGTTGAATTTCTCCTCATGTTATAGAATGCTTGTTTACTATGTGACACACAGCTGGGGTCCATTCTTCGTACGTCGCTAACTCAGTTAGCTGGATTTGATTGCTGACAATTTCGCTTGATCTTGGATCATTTGGTTCTTCGAAGCTCATCCTAGACTTGCTGTCATAGCAACAGGTCCGTAAACTTAAACCTGCTCGGGAGCAGGCTTATTTCATGTAAACAGGATTAGATCGCATCTTTTTAAGCAGAATTGATACTTAATATCTGCCCCAGCCACCACTGCTTATTACAAGAGTACCCTACTGGTCCAGGGACAATAATTTAAAATACTAATAATTTAAAAATTAATTTGAAAATAATATAATAATGTAGTCTATAATACTATAGACATACCCAGTTTTACTCATTGAAAGATTTATTAGTGATGAAATAATTACTTTACAATTGTATTGGAGTCTTACACACTTGCTATACAGTTAAATAAGAGTTGTTCATTAATTTGAGTGAAGACAGATATTATGGGAGTGGCTTGATGGAGCGCAGGAGATGCAGATAACATGATCTTGACCCTTAAGAAACTTTAATTAATGCTGTCATGTAGCAAATCTGTTTCAAAGATAAAATTAAATGAATTGCTAATTACAACATTGACGTAAAAATCTATAGCCTGTACAAATACTAGAAATCGTGAGTATAAATAATTGGGAATCATTTAAAAATATATACAAATACATTAAAAACAGCGCACATTTAATTTATCTATTATAACATTTATGTAGTTTTGTTCGCTTGGCTGTTTCCTTATGAAAGTCCAGAAAGTTGTCAAGTTTTTCGTCAGGTGTCTTTTTTTAATGATATGATGTCATTACGTTGCCGTCTTGCCGCCAGCCAATCACTGCACTGCTGATCGTGGTTTCGAGTATCGATACATCTACCCTTTTAAACCAGCTCATTGAACGCGCAATTATCTCAGATAACTCAATCCAGCCATACTAATCATCAACAACAGGTGCGTTCGAAGAACCGAATTAGCCAGATCCTGATTAGTGCGATGATATCATCTTGGATGTGTCATTTGATCTCGGATGTAATAAGCAACGTACGAAGAACGGACCCCAGGATGCTATCTTAGTTTACTATCATGGTTGTAGTGATACTGTGTTCAACTGTTCTTTTGGCACAGTTTCCACTCAAACCCCCTCGGGAGTAACTGTCCCTTTAGTTGAATCCTCAGCCTGTTTCCGAAGCAGTGAAACAGCTCTCCAATCAGCACACAGGTGTTGGTAATTATCCAGTCACTCGTCTAAATAAGTGAGCACCTGCTTCCGACCACTTAAGGGCTTCTCCTCCACCTGGAATACAATTCCCACAATCCCCCTGGGCATGCTCATTCATGACAGCAAACAGCGTAGATGAGCCTGCTGCTAGGAACAGAGATGAAAATAGACTCAAAGAGCTCAAACCTTGAACTATGTGTAAAGATCATCTCTATCGAGGCTTGGATCTGAGCAGTGAAAAGCATTGCAAAGGTTTTTTAATTGGGAATATGTTATATACTTAAACATGAGTGTTAAATCCATAGGGATTAAATAAAAAATTAAAAATTATGGAGTTCTATGATGAACCAGCCAGTTCTGATGTGAATCAAACATTGATCTAAACCAAAAATGTTTTTGAAAATCAGACAAAGATTCAAAGGTACAGTCTAGTGAAATAAAAACTACTGATTTAAAATTGTTTGTAAGGACAGAAATAAGATATTGTAAGTTAATTGCAAATTGTTAAAATTATACAGAGCTATAAATAGTTTAAGAGCATAGGACTAGTTATTGGCAGTACTTCATGGGACTGGATTGTTGCTTCAGAGCACTTTTGCTGTGCTTTGTTTCCAAAAATTCTCTGCATAATCAAGGGTAGTGTAGTTCTTCAATAGGAATTATGTTGTTAAACTTAAATTTTCAACTAATTAATTTGAAATAACTCTGACTGACAGTATTAACAGAATCATATGCCTTTGTTTAACAACCCCTGGAGCTTACTGTGGGCTTGTCTTTAGGTGAAGTTATAATTAAAAATCAATTCCCTATGGAGAGGATAAGGACATTTTTTTTTTATTCAGAAACTGATTATTGTGCTTTATATGGCTGGTTATTTAGCCTGTTTATGAAAGAAAGTCCAAACAAAGTCAAAAGCATATTTGGAACACAAAATTAATCAAATTAAAGTAGCTAACTGTTGAATAAATTTCCTTCTATGACATTTTGAGCATTTTTAACTGGTTTCATTGTTTGAATCAATCAATAAAAGGTGGATTTTTAAATTCTCAAAATGAGTGATTACATAAATTCAATTGCAATACAGCTTTAAGCTGAGCATAAGAGCTGATTATATTCTCATTTAAATACCCCATTCAGATCTATCTCCTATATCATCATTACATTGCTGATGAAGGTCACAAAGACCCGTCTTTCAACACTACCCAAAGCCATGACCCATAGCTTTGACACTGCGCTAGTTTGACACACTTGTCAAGTGTTCCTAGAGTACTTGCCATGTCCAATGAGACTCAAGGATGTGCAGGGGGGAAGACATTTTGAAGAACACACCCTTGGCGTCGCCCATCCAACCTATGGGTATCTATGACACCTGCTCACATTTAGCCTTGTCAAGTACAATCATATCATCAAAAGTATGCTAGGCAGTACATGCCCCTTTTCTCTTTATCTCTTCCACAGAAACTGTGATTGCACCATGCTGTACTCACATTGCTCCAAAAAAAACAACAACAAAAAAAAAAAACTAGTGAGCTACTTACAGGGAATCATAGGAGCACTCCTGGCCTGGTGTCTGTTAAGGTAGGCAACTTAATGCTGCTTCTTAAAGAGACAGTTCATCTAATTCATTCCAACTTTGTTTGGACCCAACTGTTCTGCTATCTGTCCTTTTAAGATACCTTGTTTTAGATACTTTGTTTAATTGCATGTATCCTTCCAAATTCTAATGCAGCATTTCCCATTTCCTTATTGAGAATACATTTGTAACAAGCTGCAAAAAATAAATCTGAGATAGAGTGTGTATATATATATATATATATATATATTATATATATATATTTATATATTTATTTATTTATTTTTTTTGCACTACCACTTTGATACCTTCTTTTAGCCAAATGTATCAGAATTAATTTCACTCAGAACATATTTGCAATTGCATTATTTATTTACTAGTATAGTAGATATTCATTTTTTGAATTAGCTTTTTTAACATTTAATTTTGATTAATTTTTTTAAGTTGTAACTTTTTTTTTTGTGATTTTGTCTTTATTAGCTTTTGTTTTGTTTTATTTTTAGACATTTTGTACTTAAGCTTATTTTAGTTAATTGACATGGCACTATTTCTAATGAAGTTTTACATCTACTTTTTCAGCTTTTTTTTTCAAATAACAAAAACGTGACAATAAGAAAACTGCTTCTGACTTTCAAACCTCACCTACGTCCTTGCTAAAGAGAGAGGAGAGATGGGTTATTTCTTGAGTGTCATGTTTTTGTAAGGCCTAGATCAGGGGTGCCCAAACTCGGTCCTGGAGGGCCGGTGTCCTGCAGACTTTAGCTCCAGCTTGCCTCAACACACCTGCTGGGAAGTTTCTAGTATGCCTAATAAGAGCTTGATTAGCTGGTTCAGGTGTGTTTAATTGGGGTTGGAGCTAAACTTTGCAGGACACCGGCCCTCCAGGACCGAGTTTGGGCATCCCTGGCCTAGATCAACCTTTACCACTACGGGCACTGATATGAATCAGATGTACTTCAAAGCTTGGAATAGGTTTCCTTTGTTGTCCATTCTGAGCTTCTCATATAGTATAAATAAGGTCAACCGAGAGACAGAGGAGTGAGAAAAGGGATTCATCTGATGTGGTAGACACCATGTGTTCATCTGTGTGAATGTGTTAGAGAGAGAGAGAGAGAGAGAGAGAGAGAGAGAGAGAGAGAGAGAGAGAGACAGAGACAGAGACAGAGAGACAGAG
>JAFVLL020017534.1:0-13897 GCA_021397915.2 Tor tambroides
ACAGAAGTAGAACTTAACATTCTAAAATGACAAAATGTACTGCAGAGCATTTTACATCCAGTAGAGGGCGATATGGTGTAGCATAATGACTGTGGGCTATCCAGGCATCTCGCAAATGTACAGTCTTCTGCCATCTTCACCCATTAGCCGATTTTCCACTGGCCAGTGCGAGCCGGGCTTACAGCGAGCCAGGCGTGGCTAATAGCCTCGGACCTCGAGCACAGAGGCATTCCTGTAAAACACGCCTTCACTGGACTACGTCACACAATACAAAGTTCTACCAGCGAGAGGGAGATGAATGAAGTAAATCGCTAAACAAATATATCAGAAGCTGTCTTTGTTTAGGCTCTGTTTATAAACTTGGACACCACACGCGGCTATTGACTGACCACGAACAGGAAATAGAACTTACTTGTGGCATTTTTGATTCGTTAATGTATCGCGGTCTTGCTGGGGTTTTTTTTTCTTTGAACAATTAAATTTTGGGCTAAAAGTGTGTTGTAACGCAAGCATTACTGAACATGTACCAAGTAAAATATTACTGAAAATTGATTAGTAATGCCTTACACTACTGCGTTACAGCAAAAAGTAATCCGTTACTGTAATGGATCACTTTTGTAATGCGTTACTCCCAACACTGCTAATAGTAAATGAAGAATGATGAAGAGGTATTTCTAACTTCTTTTCACCCCTAAACGAAGAATGGAAAAGAACTCTGCTGTGAGCATATCAGCGCTTCAAGGGGCTTTTGTTCATTTTGTGTTTAGATCAGAATGTAAATATGTTTCTTCTACTGTAAAGCAGCTCTCCAGTGTGTTCAGCTTCTCATCTATGACCTCAATGGATTGAATAGAAGAAATTAACCAGAGAAGATTTCCAGATCCTCTTCAGATTTCCTGTTCTTTTCCGTCACTCCCTCTAGCACATTAGTTTGGAAGTAATTGCGTGGTGTCAGCACATTCCTTGCTAGAACTGAGTTAAGAAAGTGAGCCGACATTTTCTTGTTTAGCTACTGGCCCCAGTCTAAGGACTGGAGGTGGCGACTGAGAGAGTGGGTTGCAAATAGAATCCTACTACTTCTATGCTATGTAGCCCTTATGGACTGATGGTTGCTCATACTTAAGGGACCTGCTTATACAAGCAGCACACTCCTTTGGTGGGTTGGCGGCAAAAGTTTCACTTCCCTGTGTTAAGGTGATGCTCTGGAAAATCAGTGGACAGTGAAGAAAGCGGCTTTGATCGCCTTTAGCATCCCACATTTTCTGTTGCCCCTCCAGTTTCTTTAGCTCGGAGGTGATGGTGTAGATAAGGTACATCGGCACACTTTCCTAGTGGACCATGAGGAAAGGTGGATTGCAGAGTGTGAGATTGAGTCACCAGAGGTGCTCCATTCTTTTTTCTGCTGCCTTTCCAGGCTGGATGCAGGGCTTCACACGGTTGGATTGCTTCACAAAAATAAAAGGAAAAAAAAAATTGCCAAAACCTGGGACAGCTAATGCAGCCTGCAATAGACTTCTCTCTTCCGGATTTGAAGTTGCTGGTGGATGCAGCTGAAGCTGTGGCCTCCTTAGTTAGGTCTCCTTCTAGGGGCTCTAGCAGGGATTCCTACTTGGAAGATTACCTACAGATTTGTACCTACAGTCTTAGGACCAGTCTGGGTGCAGGAACGCCACTACTACACTCTAAAAAATACTGGGTTATTTTATTTCTTTAACTCAAATGATGGGTTCAGCTTGTTTGGTCATTTAATTAGGTTATTTTTATTTTTTACCCAGGTGCTGGGTAGTTTTTCTGTAACTAAGCTGCTGTGTCATTTAATTTTAATGCTGGGTTATTTTTTTCTACCCAACTGCTGGGTTGAGCCTGTCTTCGAAGAAACAACCCAGCTGCTGAGTTACAGTCAGATCGCGGGCTTTTTGCGTCCTCTACAGCAGTGGTTCTCAAAGTGTGGTACGCGTACCACTAGTGGTACGTGAGCTTCCTCTAGTGGTACGCAGAGGAATCTCTGAATTAATATAAATTAGGCCGCGTGTCCACCAAAGCATTTTTTTCCCCAGAGGCTAGCGAGTTTTTTTAAATTGTTTTAAATGGGAGCATCTTTTTCATACTGAGCACTCGGGCATTTTTTTCTTGGCGCCGAGAGCTGAAGAATGTTCAACTTTGGGTAAAACTTAGCGCTCATCACTGTCACTTTTTAGTCAGCTAACCAATCACAGTGGAGGAGGGGCAGGACTAATACCGTCACACCCTGCTTGTACTACGACTGAACAACAATGGAGAAGTTAATATTGCTTGTCTCCGAGTATTTATGTCTTTACCAGATGGAATTGCCGGAGTACCACAATATTGTTATGAAAAATAATGCTTAGAGAAATATTTAATTCGCGATGCCATATTACTTCAGCGGCTATTCCATATCATAGCAACCACAGCGTCTCAACCGAAAAAAACAAAAATACACTGCCCTCTCAAGCGCTCACAGCTGGGCGTTTTCAGCGTGGCCTGATTGTTGTTACTTGCAGCTACACATACAGCCTGTGTTATTTATTTATTTTTTTAATCAAGTACTTTTTTATTTAAAAGTTAAATAAAAACTGTACTGTACTTAAATAAAGATTAAATGAAAAAGTATTGTTGCTACTTAAGTTAAATAAAAAGTGTAAGTTACTGTACTTAAATGTTAAGTACGATACATTTTCATTTAATCTTTAAGTACAGTTTTTTAACATTTAAGTACAGTACAGTTTTTATTTCACTTTTAGGTAAAATATATTTTAATTTAATAATTAAGTTTTTTATTTACCTGGAAGTAAGCACAGTGCAGTGTTAATGTTCAAACTGTGTATTTACAGCGTTTAAGAGGCTGACAATAATAAATATTCTTATTAGGAATAAAACTGACTTGTTTTTTGTTTTTTAAACTGTGCATAGTGCTACTGCATTTTAATGTTGGTCATAATGGTGGTACTTGGAAAGCCAAATATTTTCTGAGGTGGTACTTGGTGTAAAAAGTTTGAGAACCACTGCTCTACAGGAAAGAGCGGCTCTCAGCGCCGCCACCACCGTTTTGGTGCACTTCTTCAGCAAAATAAAGGTTTATATACATTTTATTTCATTTGTAAAGTCTTTACTGAGCTGTAAATAATATTATTTTAAGCAACGCAACATACAACAATGAGATGTCAGTCAGCTAAATGTGTCAGCAGCGGCCGTTTTGCATGATGGAAACGTCTTTTGACTTGCATAACATAAACTGATTTTATTCATTATAATACTGAATTTAATTTAATTTGGTGTTTAAATATGTTCTGTAATCTCAGTGCTGTTTGTTCTTGGGCAGGTTATGGAGTCAGTCACGGCATCTTTCAGCTTTGAGTGAAACGCGAGGCATCGGTCTGAAGTTCGCAGTTCCCCCCGCGAATGCTTGTTAATGAGTTTAAATGTATGTAATACTGTAAACTATGCTGTATTCAACCAAATAAATTCAGTTTGTCTTATATTTTGTCCATGAGTATTCTTGCTTAATAATAAATGTTTATCTTTTAATTATTCTGTTGCCTGTAGTAATTCTGTGTGTGATTTTTAATTTCCAGCCCATTTTAGGCCAGCAACATAATAATTTTTAAACAATAGTTGACTTAAATAAAGCAACTCAGCATATTGGGTAAAAACATTTAACCCAGCCAGCTGGGTCAAAATAACCCAGCATGTGTTTTGTCCAATATTTACTCAGCGCTGGGCTGCCAAATAACCCAAGTTTGGTTGTTTTTAACCCAGCATTTTTTAGAGTGTAGGTACTGTAAGTATTAAGGAGCACTGAACTGCAACATTTATTCAGTATAGAATAGTGAGTATAAATGTTCCTGTAATGTCAACACCATGACAAATTGTTGGGTTCTCTCGAAAGGGAACATCTCAGGGTGATGTATATAACCCAGTTTCCTGACAAGTGAACAGTATGCTGCACTGCGTTGCAACACTTCAGGCATGCTTGCGCATACTCCTTTAGACAATTCAAAGCCGAATACGTTTTATGTGGATGCCCTTTTATAGTATGCACCCAGTCATAAGACTGCTATAGCCAATCTGGATTTGCATGTATCCACATGTGCTTCAGACACCAGTTGCACTAAAGGTATTCCCACAGTGTCAACACCATGATACAGCATCTTGTTCCTTTCTCATGGAATACATAACCATGACACAAACTTTGTCTTGGCCTGATTTTATTTGAAATTACATCACACAAGTTCTTTGGTTTCACTTTTGGCGCTTTTCCACTGCATAGTATGGCACGGTACAGTTCAGTACGGCACACTTTTGGGGGGGTTTCCACTGGGTACAGTACCTGGTACCTGGTACTTTTTTTAGTACCACCTCGGCCGAGGTTCCAAGCGAGCCGAACCGTTACCAAAACGTGACGTGTAAATGCTGCTGATCACTGATTGGCCGGAGAGAGTCGTCACTGCCTGCGTCATTGAACTTGCGGCACGAGACACAACAGACCCGCTAGATTTAAATCAGCACAGCCAGCGAAGGATCGAACACAACTGTTTTGAATGAGCACACCTTTCTTTTAACAACCAAACAATGGCTGTTTCGTTGTCTGTTGATACAGACGTTCCTCTCGTTGATAGCCAGTGGATCAGCGGCGTGATGGACGACGCGGAATTAAAAGTTTTTCAGAATCACGGCAGTAGGCGGTGCAACTATAATGACACGTGAATAATCCACTTATAAAGCGGTACTAAACTGCAGTGGAAACACAAGCCGAGCAAGACATCACGGGTGCCTGACGAGAAGAGATGAGGTGAGACTCAAATGCAGGAGATGATGGTTTTATTATAAACAAAAGAAACAAAACTGAACATAAGACTTCCTCCAGGAGGAAAAACAGGCAGGCAGGCAGGAACTTCCTAGACACGGCGTAACACTCTGACAATCCCTTTGACCGAAACAACAACGAGACTGCAAACACAAGGACATTATAAAGGGAGCAAATTAACAGGGTAACGAGACAGACACAGGTGATTGAACTGAAACAATGATTAGATAACAAGAGGCGGGGGTCAGACAATAGACAGGGAGGCACATGGCACCAACCACAACAACAAGCCATGTGCTCAACAGACAAAGACATCTGGTGGCCATTCAGGGCACACCAGCAGGACGTGACACTACCCCCTCCCTAAGGAGTAGCTTCCAGATGCTCCACAGAAAACTAAATCAAAAGTCAGTGAGGGAGGTGGGCCAAAGGTGAATCAGGGGGAAGGCTGGTGGGCCAGGACCATGTAGTGGCAGAGGACCCGGAGACAGGAGCCGAGCAGGAGGCCAGGGGCGATCCAGGAGGGGAACAAACCAGGCACGAAGCTCTAGTAGCTGGGAAGCCAGGGCGGGGCCGGAGGGACAGACCAGGCAGGTTCTAATGCTTCAGGAAGCCAAGGCGGGGCCGGAGGGACAGACCAGGCAGGCTCTAGTGCTTCAGGAAGCCAGGGCGGGGCCGGAGGGACAGACCAGGCAGGCTCTAGTGCTTCAGGAAGCCAAGGCGGGGCCGGAGGGACAGACCAGGCAGGCTCTAGTGCTTCAGGAAGCCAAGGCGGGGCCGGAGGGACAGACCAGGCAGGCTCAAGTGCTTCAGAAAGCCAAGGCGGGGCCGGCCGCATGACAGGCAGCAAGGGTGGTGCCGGCAGGGCAAGGAGCTTGGAAGTCGAAGGCAGGGCAAGGAACTTGAGCTTGGGCGGAGCCTGCAGGACACAGAGATTGGAAAGCGCCGTCAGGGCAAGGCGCTTGGGGGCGCCGTCAGGGCAAGGCGCTCGGGGGGGCGCCGTCAGGGCAAGGCGCTCGGGGGGGCCGTCCCAGAGGCAAGGGCGTTCGGGCGCCGTCAGGGCAAGCGTTCGGGGCGCCGTCAGGGCAAGCGCTTGGGGCGCCGTCCAGGGCAAGCGCTTGGGAGGCACCAGGTGGCCTCCTGGCCCTTTGGGAGAGAGGAAGCCTTCCCTCCGCCTCCTCCGTCTCCGAGCGGGATGCAATAGCATCATCAGCCTCCACCAGGGGGCACAGCGGCCGGCCGCCTCTGGGGGAGCTGCAGCGGCACCCGGCCGCCTCTGGGGCTGCACCGCGGCCGAGCGCCCCTGGGGGAGCTGCCGCGACCCCCGGCCGCCCCTGGGAGGCTGCGCGGCCGGCCGCCTCTCGAGGGGAGCTGCAGCGACTTCGGCCGCCTCTGGGGGCGTGGCCCGGTTCCGCCGCCTCGGGAAGGCGTGACGGACACCGCGCCTCCCGGAAGCCTGGTGGCGGACACCGCCGCCTCGGGAAAGGCGTGAGCGGACACCGCCGCCCTCGGGGAAGAGCGTGAGCGGACCGCCGCCCTCGGGAAAGCGTGACGGACACCGCCGCCTCGGCAGCACTGTGAGCGGACACCGCCGCCTCGGAAGCCCTGTGAGCGGACACCGCCGCCTCGGAGAGAGCGTGAACGGACACCGCCGCCTCGGAAGCCTTGTGAGCGGACACCGCCGCCCCGGAAGCCTGGTGAGCGGACACCGCCGCCTCGGAAGCCTGGTGAGCGGGCCTGCTGCCTTCAGGAAGCCTGTGAGCGGACACACGCCCGCCTCGGAGAAGCGTGAACGACACCGCCGCCTCGGAAGCCTTGTGAGCGGACACCGCCGCTTCGGAACGATCATGAGCGGACACCGCCGCTTCGGAAGCCCTGTGAGCGGACACCGCCGCTTCTGGGGGCGCTGCAGCGACTCTGGCCGCCTCTGGAGGAGCTGCAGCGACTTCGGCCGCCTCTGAGGATGCTGAGGCGGTCCCCTTCCTCCTCCTCCGTTTCCGGGTCATTGGAGGGCTGGGGCTTCCACTGACTGCAGATGGAATGGGGGGACAGTCAGTGGAGTGGGACTTCGCTTGGGGTGGGAGTTCAGACTCCCCACGATGGTAGAAACTCCAAACGAATTCCCAGAAGCCCAGATTCCCCAGCTTCTCCATCTCCCACGGGCTGAGAGGCTGATCGAGGCAGGTGTTAAAAACCTCTTTAATATCCTGGCCTCATTATAATCCAGATGGTCACCTCAATGAGAAAACGGCATTACCCAGCTCCCTCCGTCAGTGCCCTGCTTGACGGAAATGCCAGCGGGGATGACATGCCGGACCCAGCAACAAGCGGGTGGACCATCCGGTGGTGGGAGATGGAAAAAGGAAGCTCCCCATCTCCGCTGAGTCCTCAAGTGGCTGTTTCGTTCTGTCACGGGTGCCTGACGAAGAGATGAGGTGAGGACTCAAATGCAGGAGATAATGATGGTTTATTATAAACAAAAGAAACAAAACTGAACATAAACTTCCTCCAGGAGGAAAAACAGGCAGGCAGGCAGGGAACACAGACACGACGTAACACTCTGACAATCACGACGAAACAGCAACGAGACTGCAAACACAAGGACATTATAAAGGGAGCAAATTAACAGGGTAACGAGACAGACACAGGTGATTGAACTGAAACAATGATTAGATAACAAGAGGGCGGGGTCAGACAATAGACAGGAGAGCACATGGCACCAACCACAACAACAAGCCATGTGCTCAACAGACAAAGACATCTGGTGGCCATTCAGGGCACACCAGCAGGACGTGACAGAACTGAGCCGTGCCGTGCCGTTCTGAACCGAGCCGAGCCGAGTCGTACCACGCAGTGGAAAAGCGCCATTTGAGTATACTTAGGGCTTTTAATGCTTTGGGAAACTACGTAGGACAGAGTTTCTCATATGTGGGTGTCTCTGTAAATGATTCAAAATGTATAAAATATCTGGTTAGAATATTATGCCAGATAAGTAAAATATATTTTAACATATTA
This sequence comes from Tor tambroides, assembly GCA_021397915.2. Lineage (NCBI taxonomy): Eukaryota > Metazoa > Chordata > Actinopteri > Cypriniformes > Cyprinidae > Tor > Tor tambroides. The sequence continues at coordinate 7,841 of JAFVLL020017534.1, forward strand.
CATTTATAAGCTGCTGTATAAGCTAGAGTAATGAGCTAAAAGTATGTAGCTAAATTGTAGATCTGCATCATCTAGAGCAGACATATTGAAATGTGCACAGAAAAATGAAAACAGAAAAAAAGAAAGGGTCCCAGGAATGATGGGATGCATTATGGACAGATTCATGGGAGGGACACAGTGGGCAGGTGGTGGAGGGAAGAGGTGGGGTATGTGTTTGGGTGGTTATATGATTGAGTGGGTGTGTGGGGTTGGTTAGAGGTGGCTGCTGTCAGACCCCTGCTCGCTACGAGACCCCCTACAGCAACCCTGCCATCACACGGTCTATTTTTACAGCCTCACAGGCAGCATGTAATTACACAGAAGCTGCAGGCACCATAATGCCCCGCGAACATCACACTCCTCTCCTTCTCTCCTCTCCAATACTGCCATGTAATCGCTCTATATTGTTCCTGACCTGCAGTGCTGCCTCAGCCTCTTCCAGAGCAGGCCTTGCTGCCTCTAACTTCTCTTTAGCGATGGCCTTGTCAGCAGAGATGCTGTCCACTATGGCCTGGGCTTTATCTTTGACCTTCTGAACTTCGACTTTGACCTTTTCAGCAGCCTGAGCCTTCACAGTCACCTCCTTCAACACCTGAAACAAAAATGAGAAAAAATGAAAACACTAATATCAATGTTGTAATACCTGCAGCATTTCATGCTATAATTCTGAATCTGGGGCTGTTAATTTGTCATCCTAATGCTTCAGAGAACAGTATTGATCTTTAGTTAGCCTGTGACTGGGAGGCAGTTCTTTCACCGAAAGTATACTTTCAAGCTTTATGCAGCATGACGAATTTCACTTAGAACAGAATGTAATGTAGTAGAATGCAACACTTCATACAAACAGCATAATGAAGCCAAGTCATGATGAAATAGAAAACAGAAATAGCAACAGATATTTTCTTCTGTATTGTGATGTACATCAGAGTGTAACAAAACAGTACAGTTGGGACTTGGTTCTATGTATCGGTTGTTGATTGGATTTCGAGCTGTGTGTATAACACTCAAAAGTGGAGGTAGATGAATGCAAGCTTGCAGAGCCATGGTTTAAGCAGACTAATTGATTGGACAAAGTCCTGCATACATCACTGTTTTCAATGGAAGGTCTAGTTATGACATTTTAATTAAACTTTACAAAAACATAACATTTTTTTAAAAAATAAAGCCTATGCACTGATGAGTTGTTGGCAGTAAGATTTATAACATGCATTTAGAAAACAGTGATTTTTTTTTTTTTTTTTTGATGACTATTGAGATAGCACATGCACATTAATCACAACAGCATTAATCAATGCAAACAGTTCATCTCAAAATACATATATATCCCCATCCACATATAAAGAATTCACTGTGCATAATCGTCAACAAATTGCACAGCCCTTTGGACCCATATTGAATATTGCTTGTAATGTTGGCAGCTGCGCATTTCTGGTTTAGTCCTCTTCTGGGGACACCTGAATCTTCTACCAGGAGATAGTAACTGAAAATCACTATGGAGAACTATCTTCTGAGCCTGTCTAATGAAAGACTACTAGTATATTAGCTGGAGAGAAGGGCAGCAATCAACACATATCTTCTTTAATAGATCATCAATGGCAGTTTTTGCAAGGTGAGATATCTGTGATTGTATCAGTTCTGACAAGCTACTGCAATAATCTGTGACACAGATCTGATTAATTTCTATAAGACTGCCAGAAACACTTAAATACCTAGGGCCATTGATTGTTAAAAGATAAAAATAAAATCAAAGTGCGTCAACATCTTGTGCTATGACAGCCATGTTTTTAAACAGTATTTCAAATTAAAAAGAGTTCAACTTCAACATGCTTGGAAACCCCCTGCTTTAGCGAAGCCTATTGCCTTCAGATTCAGCAGCTGGGTTGACTGCTGAGAATTTTTAATGAATTAATCTAAATGAATGCATCAAATTAACAGAAACTATAGAGGCCTTGAAAAAAGGGGAAAAATTGAACAAACAACCTGATTTACTGTCAAAATAAAATGAGATCTTACTTTTACCAGCAATACATTTAATTTGTGATCAGATTTCCAAAAAGCTATGGCCACAACCCACTGGGCATCCAGTGTCGGGTGTTTAGCCATGTGTTTAACTGTCAGTTGTTGTCTATTCACACTGTCTTATTAGTTCATTATCATCCTTACCTGATCCTCACTTGTTACCACTCTTCATCATCCCTCTTTCAGATTTATATTTAATTTTTTTCATTTTATTTTTAAGTCTTTCACCATGTTGGTTTACCTTCAGTTTAGTTTCGTTTTTCCCTTTTTATTTTTTTCATTTATTTTTTTCTCTCCAGTTTCCCCAGCTTCCTGGCTGCTTTTCCCCCACTGTTATCTCCCTCTCTCCTTCTCCCTGTCTCACCTGCCACCATTGCCAGCTGCTCCTCTGCCTCATCAAACGTCATCCCTATCCTCCTGTGCAGACTGCTCTCCCTTTAATGGCTGTGTGGACTTGATCCTGTCTAGCCCTTGTTTCTCCATGTCAAATAAATATTATTTTACCCTGCAACTTGAATCCTCCTCTCTCTGGAACTCTGGAACAGTAGGAACACCTACAAACAACCAACAGTACAGCGACCTGACATGTGAAAACTGCTGTCAGTATGAACAGTTTAAAAAGTCTGTGGAAAAAAACCCACATCATCTAATGCAAAGATGGGCAATTTTAGACCCATTCTGCAGAGTTTAATTTCCATCCCTAATCAAACACACCTGCTCGTAATCTTCAAGCAATCCTAAAGACTTTGGTTGGATTTTTCAAGTGTGTTTGATTAGGGATGGAGCTGAAGTCTGACGGACAGTGGTCCTCCAGGAGCGGAGTTTTACATCCCTGATCTAGTTTAACCTGAAGAAGAGGCTATGCACTTGTGCGTTGTCAGTCTGAACAAGCTGACCTGCACAATATGTCAAAAATAATTACAGGCCTGTAGTCTGTTTTTTCTTTTAAGGACAAATATCCTTTCCCTCGTTTTGTCCCCAGGACACAAACATGTTCATATTGGAGTAATAAGCCTTTGTACTCCTGTCCCTGTACAACAAACCTAGAACTTCAATATTGCCTGGAAATTTCATTTTTGGGATGATGACTCAAGCATTCAGTTGTGTACAGAATGAAGTGGACACACTCCTGAGGGGCCTTCGTTAAAATTGACCAGGTCTTTGAGAAGACTTTTTTGTTGACCTTTACCAGCCAACTATGGTTAGAAATAATAAGTAACATTTTGAAGTAATCTGATTGAATTGAAAGTTATATTGGGAGGTACACATGGTATCATGGTAACACATTTACCATATCAGCCTTCTCATTGGCTATTTGAAGTTCTTTCTCCTTCACCTCCAGTTCTTTGCTGAGGGCAGCAACAGACTCAGAGGCCTCCTTGAGTTTCTGAAGGCCGGTGTTCATCCTAATGAAACAATACACTTAGAAATTAAACTCTATGCTACATGGTTCCAGACTCTATAATTAATTTTTACAGAAAGTCAGGGGGGAATCCACTAAGAATAAATTGCGCCTGATGATAGTGCTGTTTATTTGTATGGACTAAATGAATTATGCAAATTGGGTAACAATACAAATGCACCCACAAAGGTCCATGTACAGCACAATATCAGAAAATGCAATAGGTTGTGGAGGATGCAGAACATTGCTGCAATCTGGCGTACTTTGAGAGGATTTTACTGTATTACGCCACAGCATTCAATCTACCATCTCATTTCTTTGGTCAGTAATACTACAGTAATAATACCAGGCAAATATAGTCTGGTTTTTGCATAAAGTGAAATCTGTCGTTTAATTTACATAGAAAGGTGGCACGTTTGGGCTAAAAGGATTGACAATGTCTTTATTCAAATATACAAAGCGCAGCACTATTTTAACGTGAGGTTTAGCACCTGGTTAGAATGATTTTTTTTTTCCTGCATAAATGCAACGTATAAAAGTGGCATGACACATTTTGGCATGAATCAAGTGGCATGAATCTTTAGTGAATTCACCCCTCAAACTCAGGACATAATACAAAACATTTTTTATAGATGTTATATATATAACATATATATTGAACATATATAAAATTATATATATATATATATTTTATTATTGTTATTTTTTTTATTAATTTAAGCTCTTAAATTTCTATTTCTGATTACACTGACCTGTCGGCGAGAGTCTGAACCTCTGAGTGCTTTTCTTTGTAGATGGCCTTGTAGTCATGAATGAAGGACAGGTAGGATTTTGGTGTGACATGTGTGGAACGTCGGTACCTCTGAAAATAATCTGCACATTTTTCTGCCACCCCATCCTGAAAAGAGCCCATGCACTGAACTACTTCCCCCTTGACCTCAGGAGTGCAGTCTACGTCATATGTGGACAGGAAGTGCTCTGACACTGAGGAAAAACAAACAAAAATGATTTTCTTATTTCTTTGCACAATATGCATATAAACTGTTTATCTAGCAATAGCCACAATCACATTCATTTTGCTATGGCTGATTGCTGTGATGCTCTTTTTGATTGTCTTTCAGTGTTTAAATTATTGTTTCATTCTCAGCTACATTAACCCTCCAGTTCTAACAGAGCAGAATGTTCTCTTAAATGTGATTGATTTAAATTGTTTGTGGAACATTTTGTGTCGTCCCTAAATTACTTGTTTTCTCCATTGAATTGTACAGGCACACACATTTACTCTGACAATAAATCATGGTGACTATTTTCAGAATAGACAATTAGCATGATAAGACCTTGGGTTGAGTGTTGATTTTTACAGGTAAATTTTGTCTCGGATTTGGGCGGTTTATACATTATTTGTAGATGCTGGGGCTCTGGAATATTTTTTTTTTTTTTTTATTCCACTAGCAGCATACAAATCACAAAAATGTCATTATTTTGTAGTAAATGCTTCACCAGTACCTAATGGTTTGAAACAGACTTTCCCCCCCCGTACATAAAATGCCATTTTTTCTTCCCTTCTGCTGTAAGGGAGATCTAATATACAGTTCACTTGGAATTTACAGTTATAAATCTCTGGATGTCTCTGAGTACCCATGAAGCAAATGGGGTCAAATGGGGCCAAAACTGTTTGAAACAACAGTATAATATTGCCACTATATCAAACCAATCTGCCCCATTCTAAATTTAGTTTGATCCAGCACACGTATTCGAGTAAATGCACTCTCTCCAAAAATGTGCTGCATTCCCTCTTAGACATGATATATTTTTAATATATTAGGGCATCAGAATCACCAGATTTTCGGGATCCCCCTGGGTTATACTGATCCTTTATGGGTCTGATGTATCGAATTACTGACCTGCGATCAGAGCATCTTTGGGCCAGCGGCTAAACCAGTCCATGGTGCACCCTGAAATGAGAGCAGGAAACTTCAAAGCTCGATTACGGAACCTCTCGCCAACTGGAGAGAAGCACAGAACCACGTGAAGGTTCTGCCTCACTCTGCTCATAAAATACTCATGTAGGTTTTCATTTGTGGGCGGTCGCCGTGGAAACTCTCGCTTCATGACTGGAATGAGGTCACTGATAATCTCGTCGATCTCATCTCGAGCAAACAGATTGGACACCTGTGGCAGAAAGAATATTTCACAGCTCATTAGATTAAACCTAGCCCTGGTTTCTTTGGGAATTTACGACAAATGTACAATCTAGACAAAACGACACACCTGTGGAGATAAAATTATTCCTTCAAGGGAGGGGAGAAGACATTTAAATGTTCTTCTCTGAATCACTTAAGGGATAGTTCACCCAAAAATACAAAGTCTGTTATCGTTTATTCATACTCATGTCTTTCCCAACCTGTATGACTTTCTGTCATGGACCACAAAAGAAGACATTCTACACTGATAAAAATGATTTTGTGGTGAAGTAAATACTACATAAAAATAAATGTAATTTCTACATAAAATAATTTAGTTCAGAAAATTTTTTAAAAAATAAAGTAAATTCTAGATTAGTACTCAATTTAAGCTTGTAGAAATTAAAGTGTGAA
>JAFVLL020017536.1:0-12471 GCA_021397915.2 Tor tambroides
AATAACAGATGGGCCTGCCTAAAAAAATATGATTTTCTACAAATGATTGCATTCTCTCCCCTTTGGTGTGAAAAGTAGACTCAAGAACACTTTTAAATAATTTGTTCAATTTGTTCCACAGCCAAAGAAAAGCGGCTTGGTGGAAATTCAGATTCATTAAAACTTAATTAATATGCATCATTATGTAAATGAGGTTGCAGTTAATGAGTTCTTAAAAGAAGCCTTCCTTAATTAGTTCACTTTTTAATGGCATCATCATTTATCTTTTTTCTTTGAAGCAGAATGACGCGAGGACCTCGCCGTTCCCGAAAGTGCTAAAATTTTCCATTTTTTAATTATTCTTATTTCCTTAATTTTTATATGATTAAGAATGCATTTAGGGAAGTAAATAAATGAGAAAAACTTAGACCTTTTTTTCCACACTCACTTATTTCCATTAAAACAGAGTCTCTGTAGATGCCGGAGTGTTTAAAAAGTTAAAGGGAAAGCATCTTCTTACAAAACAATCAAGGCTGTCTCACAATTACCTCCTTGGCTTCTGCGAGTAGCTTCATTTCTACTAAATCTGAGCAGCCTCTTAATTGCTCTCTCCAGTTGGGCTGCAGTATATATTACCACACTCCATTACTATTTATGGAGCCTGAGATTCATATTGCAAATATGAAGATGACTGTGGTCATTTCCTTCTGTATTCATGCTCTCATTTATTCATTTACATATTCGATCACTCAATTTTTTTTCCCCCTTTAATTTATTTATTTACTTACTAACTTAGTAAACAATTTACCTCAGATATAATGAATAAAATTAATAAGCTATCTAATTTTTAGTTCACCACATCTGATGGGTTTGGGAAACTAAATGAGAATTTAGGAAATCATATATATCTTGCACAAGCTATATATAAAAAAAAAAATATTTGAAGGTGTCTCTTTTAGTTTTCATATGTAAAGCATGCAGTAACAAAGCGGAGATCAGTGTCTCACGCACACGAGAAAAGTTGTATAATAAAATCTTGCAAATCGCAAGTGGGATAATTCTACGTTTACTCTGACATGCAAGATGGCGTTATAAACTATACGATTTGACGGCAGTGTTTGTGAACGTGCGTGTGTGTTTGTAAAGGTAGAGAGGGTGTGTGTGGAGGGGGAGACACAGTGTTTTATGTTCCCGCTCACTAACCATCACTCTGCTCCTAATTGATAACCACTGGCATTTGATCAGGCGGTCTTCAAACAAGGAATCTATCTTTGTATTTTGTATAAGAAGACCATCTGTTGTTGCAGAGCTCTACATTCATTAAATTTAATTTCTCAACCCAGGAATAAGATTTTAATTGTCCAGTGTTACTGGAGGATTTTCCCCATCATCCCTCCATGGATGTAGTGTGTGTGTGTGTGTGGTGTTGTGGGACAGGCTGGTGTTTGTTTAATGGTACTTGTTGATGTGACCTAGACATTTGTAAAAAAAAAAAAAAAGTGAAACTAACAAGTAAAATGTAAAATATATACACATGTGTGTATATATAAATTATTTTTATATAATGCATTACATTAAACGTAGAGTATTTTTTTTAATGCTCTTGCAGAAAGTTAAGTGAAGCAAGTAAAATGAGAACAAAATTAGTGTGTAATTAGGAAATAAAAAATGAGCGTATTTGGACACATTTCTTGCAGGTTGTTATCAGACATTTTGAGCAGTGAATCGTTTGGCATTTGGTGTTCTGTGAGGAGCGACGGTGGGCATGTGTTAACTACACACAGGACACTCGAGCGAAAACCAGACGCCCACCGAATCCTTCAATCTGTCATTTCCTCTCGCAGCTCCCGAGCAAGATAAAAATAAAGCGAGCACAAAACACTTCTCTCTTATTACTCTTTCAAAATAATGCTCTTCACACTTTAGTTCACTTCTCGGTAGCCTTTACTTGGAAACATGTTGCAGTGAGCATATTGTTTAGAAAATAAGTAGGCCTAATTTATTTTTTATTCGCCATGGGTGTTCAGTGAATGATCTGGGATCAGTGTCAAAATTTAAGAAATAGTTTTCATTTTTAAAGTTGTATTAGGAATCTAGCTTGCCAATAAATAATTTAGATATTTCTTGAACAATTTTTTTTTTATTCTTTGTTTTAAAACACCAACCAAAAAGTATAACAATTAAAATACAGCGATGAAACACTTTCAGTAATGAAATCATTTCAGTTTACAATATGAAAATAATAGATCTTTCTGTCTTTCTTTCTTTCTTTCTTTCTTGCCCTTTGAGATGTTCATTAAAATTATGCTTGAATAAACCAAATCAATGTTTATGATGTATATTAATTTTTTTTTTTCACTGTGGCAGGTGTAACAGCTGTTGGTCATTATATGAACTGAGGAGAGGGGGAAAAAAAAGCATTCCTGGTGTTGTTGTTTTTTTCTATAGAAGTGAGACTTCATTTTACCCCGTCAGACCTGTGAGCGAGAAGTAAACTGCTGGTTTATTTGGGTTCAGGTGCTTAAATAGAGGCTTTCTGACATGCAGTAGCCTGAGGTTTGATCGCATGATTCTTTGGGGTTTTCGTGAGAGACAATGATCGGTGCTGCTTGATACAAGCATTTTGCATTAACAGTTAACTATGCATGAGTGTGAAACCCTTGTGATTTCTGAGACCACTATGAATAAAGGATAAACGCCTTGCAAAATTCAGCTTAATAGAGTCGCCAAAATAAAGTGGAGAGTTTTTGTAGTGAACTATGACTCCAGAGACAGGAGGTGTACAACTTAAGACGAGTTTCGACATGATGTGTACAGTACGGAGAGACGGCGGATAGACATACGAACACAGTTCTCAGAATCAGACAGCACTTCCTCTTAAGTACTTTAGATATACAAGAGTTTTACTTAAACTGACCTGACCCAGCAAGATTTCAGGCAGTCACCAGATTTTCATTGCAATAGCCCGGAAACAATAATGAAAAACAATTTTTTAAATGAAAAAATCTGAATTCTGTTTTTTGAAGTGAACACAATCCATTAGTTTTCTTGCTAAACTCTTCCTAAAATACTGTAGAAATGAGTTGCATAAATACATGAGCTATAAATATATGCTGTAGATATTACTACAGATTATAGCCGTCCAATCAGATGTTTTAAGTGTGCTGTTTTACAGTATTTTAATATACAGAAAGTGAGTGATTAAAATGTTAATTTTAAGTCAGTAAAGTGCTTTATTTATTTATTATGAAATTGCAAAGACTATGTTTTTCATTTTCATAAAATGTGTGTAATAAATAAACTGAGATCATTTTTAAATTGTGAATGTGTAATTTCTGTTCTATTGTGTGTACGTCAACAAAGTGATTATAATGTTTTAAAAAATACAGTGGTGAATTACTACTGATATTTACTACATTCAAATGATTTTTGCCAAACAGAAAACTTTCAAAGTCAAAATTATCATAGCGCTTTATTTAGATGAGAAGTGTTTTAGAGTCAGTTCTCAAAGAAAACAATCGAATTTATTTTAAAGCAAATCCACACATGATGAATTATTTAAAGCAACTGGGATTGCAATGCCATCAAATCGCAGAAAACAAAGCTTTACCCCGTGCTCAAAGATTTCTGTTTGAGGAGCAGAGAGTGGAGAAAGAGATGTTTAATGCTAAACACAGAGGGAGTGAGGGAGGGAGAGAGAGATATCTCAAACTGCTTATGCAAAAATAATTGGTAACCTCCATGTACTGTTCTGCACTATTATTCAAATCTCGCCTTTGTTGGCCCTGTTTACAGGATGTTAACTGGTGCATTTTCACCCCCAGAGTGGACCCCTATTTTTCTCTCACAAGCAGTCTATTCTCACAGCTGTTTGATTTCCAACTGCCAAACGTGGTTTATTTCTGCCTTTGTTTTTGTTTTTGTTTTGTCTTTCCGATTTGAGCCTAGTTCTCAAAGTTATCTTCAAAACTAAACATGTTCTCTTACAACTAGGGCTGTCAGTCGATTAAAACTTTTAATGGAATTAATTACATGATATGACAATTAATTCATCTAATTAATCTCAATTAATTGCATGTATCAATATTTGGAGGCGAACCCACCCAAAAAAAGATCATTTAAGAATCAATAAATGTGGCAGACAAATAAATCATTGAGTACCCATTAAAAAATGTGTTTGTTTGTTTGTTTCCACAGACTGACTGATTTGTATTCTTTTAGAACTTTTTTAAGTGTTTATAGTTTTGGTCGTTGTGTTGCTGTTTTGACTTGGCCATTTTTTCCGCGTCTTACGTCATTAGCGCAATGTTTTTAAGACATCTTGGTTTTTCACTTTAAAAAAATTCAAGACCTCTACATTCTGTTCCATTCTGTTGAGTGCCATCTAGCTGTTACTGAAAGTAAAAACACATCCTGTTTGAACGACTTTACTCATTCTGTGCCTGTTCTTGGTAAGTGTGGTTTGGTGAGATATGTTGGCTGTAGTTGCCAGAACTTGCAAAAAAACATGAAGGTGGCACATTAAGCTTGAATTGCGTCAATGATAGAAAAATACATTTAAATAAGGAATTTATGTACAGGTCAGGGGGCATGAATAAATGTGTTAATTATTTTATCACTTTTTAAAAATAATTAATCACACTTGTTTAAATATTTAATATGCTTTACTTTTTGTTTTCACCTTTGAGCTGCATTTTGTAAATGAAAGGTGTTTTATTATTAAATTAACATTCAATTAACAGCCCTTCTTGCAACTAAAAACAATATATAAAAAAATAAAAGCACAAGCTACTCAGAAAATAAAAATACCTTTTGTATTCGAACTTTGAATAGGGTTTCAAATTACTATTGCAAAATAAATATTAACTCTCCACTTTTAAAATTCAAGAAATTCAAAATCTCCAAACCTTATTAAAAAAAAAAACACAGATGACCTATTTATGAATGTTTATGTACTTTTGCCTCTGCATGATGCCGGGATGTTGTGTGTACAGTATCTGTGTCACTGCCAGAGAACAAGATAAAAATCGCTGTCAGTCGGTAAGCAGGTAGTGCAAAAACACAAAAAACCAAGCTATAAATACGAATGTGGTGTAGCAGGTAAAGTTTGGCGGCGTTCTCACCCACTCTTCCTCAGCTGGAAGCAGCGGAGTGAGAAGAGGGGGGTGGCAGCGGGAAGTTCCTGCCATCCAGCGCTCCGAACCTGCGGGTTTGTGCCGGGCTGAGCACAGGTGGGCGCACCTCCACGTTCGTGCGGCGTCTGAGATGCGTTCATGGGGGAGGAGGAGGGCGAGCCAGCCCAGGCAGTCTGGGCCGCTCAGGCAGGAAACAGCAGAGGAAGCCACAGGGCAGGCAGCAGAGTTTGAACACCATGTGTGCACATAAGCAAACACACAAACGCACACTTCTCAGGGAAACGGAGCCTTAGAAGTCACATCAGACTGTCTGACAACAGTGTCCCAATTAGGATGCCCCATAAACAAGGGGAAGTGGTGCCTCTCTTGGGACCAGCCTCACCCCCACTTCCATCCCTTTCCCATCTCCACTAAAACACGCCATAGACTGCAGATTGCCACTGTATATCAAGTGCCAAAGCCATTTATGATAGCGAAGGTGTCGCTTAGGAAAGTGCACTTCCCCCAAGAATACGCGCTGCTTGGAGTGGAGTGGAAAACTTTGCTTTGTGCATCTGAGAGTTTGCTGCTTCCAGCTATAACCCCACCAATTATCACTGGCATCTGCGTGAACTTTAAAGCCTGGAGAAAAGGTAAAAGTCATCGCTGAAACTTTGATTATGGAAACAGTGCTGATTTGAATGGCGACTCAGAGTACTGCATGTACATTAGTTCTTAGCTTAACCCTTTAAAGCCTAACATATGAAATAATAATCAGAACAATCTACTTTTTGAAACAGTTTATTGAACCTTTAGACAAAATATTAAACATAAATAAATGATTAAAAATTGGATGGGATGGAAGGCTTCTATGGCCCATATAGTACGATAAACGAGAATATGGAGCTCATACTCAAGGAGGAAAAAAAAACAGTAAAAGTATGCAATTTGTTGCAGTTGCTGATATTTATAGAAGATAAAATTTTGATAGCTTGTAATGTAAACCAATTAGATCTTTATAACAGTATAACAGACTGCTTGCATAAAATGCATATGAATATCAGTTTTCAGTCTGAATCTCCTTATAATACATTTTAAGATTATATTTACATGCTAGATTTATAATTAAAACTCTGTAGCTTTTATTGTGGGGGCAAAATATATAATGCAATGTATTGAGACGTTCCTCTAAAGACTAATTTATTTGATACTCACATTTTAACATGGTTTTTCTTAAGTCAGAAGGAATGTATAAGATTGTGTACATGTTTTTCAGCAGTTTTGATCATGTTGATATTTAGAGGCCTTATAGATTTGCATATCAAATATGATACAGTAGTTATTGTAGGTTTAAAGAAATGGATCATTATGTAATTTACTCACTATGTTGTACCAAACCCATATGACTTTTTTCTTCTGTGGAAAACAAAAGAAGATGTTTAGCAGAACATCCAAGCTGCTCTTGGGAATACAATGAAAGTTAAAAAAAAATGCATTTAGGTTTTAGTTATGAGTTCACAGAACTTGACAAGGCATACACTCTATACTTTTATGCTGCTTTTTGTCGTTTTCTTTTTCGTTGTGCATTTTGCTAAACTTCTTTAGCTTTTCACACACAAAAAAAGTCAATTTGCATCATCGGTAAATGACATTGCGAATATGATGACAGAATTTTTATTTTGGGGATAAAATGGCACTGCACACATGGAAATTCATACTCTTGGCCAGATCCTTTGCACTTTCCCGCACTGCTCAGGCCCTCCCTGTCTCCTTTGGCAAAAGGCTACATCTGTGTGCATAACGCATTTCTAACGAGCTGCCGTTGTTTTTCTGGAATGCACTGGAGATCAGTCATCGTGCCACTGCGAGTAAGATCACATTTACATGAGTAAACCATGCATCACTCTGACGCGCCAGACACCTTCTTTTGCAGAATGAAGAAACGACTTGTTATAATTCACAAAGAAAGATTAACATACTTCTGCTGATGTCATAAAAGTGTGCCATGTTTGGTTGCTTCTGTGAAGGAGCAATACAAAGATCAAATTTACCAACAGCATCAATGCAGCTCCATTCAGAAATGTGTGGCAAAGTAAGACTGATTGCACTGTCTCTGAAATATTTTTGTGTAAGCAAAAGAGCAGCGATCATGTATGAACAAGGATAAACAAGGGGAAGAAAAAAAGATAGGAGATACAAAATGTCCATACCAAATAATAATACGAAATTCTAAATCTCATATGGCCGCAGAAAAACCGAGTCTATCAAATGCATCACCCTAGCGTGAACTGTAAACTTTTGTGCAGTCTGAGATGATGATATGATGGAGGTCTGTGCCGACCGAACAGATTTTTTCTTCTGTTTTAAGGGCTTGAGAATATGTTCCAAAGTGGGTATACAAGAAGCTCTGAGTCTAACTAGAATGCTGAAAAATATGGTATCTGTTAAGTCTCAAAGTAAAGTAACAAGAGTGAAAAATTAAAACAAGACTCTGATCTGGTCACATATGGTCTCAATTTTAAATTAATCTCAATTTAACAAACCTCAAGCGCATCGTACAAGAATATACTATTTAGAAGGCTAATTGAATATTTTCTCAAGCGTCGATATGCTACTATTTCACTTTTTATTAATTTAGGATTTATAATAGCAGAGATTTAACATATTAAATAAAGGCTATAATGGCTCACTCTTTGATAATGACGTTCAGAGTTGTTGTTTTTTTAAGTTAAAACTTGTCGACCAATTACAAAACACATACAATGATAGCACTTCAAACAAATAGGGTACAAAATAGGGCCAGAACCTTAAAAATGAAGTTATTTTTTATCTTTTACAAAAAATGGTCAGTGGAACAAAAGGTGCTTAACATTTATAAAATGTCAAGGAGGTCAAACAATTATTTGAGGGCTTTTTTTTAATTTTGCAACCTGTTACCATAATGATTTGCGATTTAAAAAAAAAAAAAAAACATTAAAAAACAAAATAAACATGATTGCATATTTCACATTAATTATGCAAAGTATTCCTTATAACTGACTGTTTTGACAGCAAATGATCAGTGAAAAAAGGTGTTTAACATTCATAAAATGTTGATAATTAAGGAGCTCTTTTTTAAATTTTGCAACCATTACCATCATGATTTGTGTGATCTTTTTAGTTTTAAAAAAATCACTCAATAAAATTCCAAATGAAATGAATCGCACTTAGTATTAAAAATATATTAACAGTTAATTTAATTTTATAAGCATACTTTCACATCTTTCGTTTGTCATGTTGTTTTTTGGACTGATTAAATCTTCATTCTGGCTACCACCAGGGCTGTCACCTTTACCTGCCTAAATTTGCATAAACATACAATATGTTTTCCCAGTGTTCATATCGTTTACCGAACAATCTCCTGAAAAAGAAATGCTGTTCTCATTAAAATTCAAAACTCATACAGTACCAAATATACATAATGAAGATAAAGCCTTTAAAATGGGCTATTAATTAACTCAGTTTGCCTAAACCTGGCTCTCCACACAGTCAAACTGACACCCCTAATTTGACTGGCATGTCTATTATTATCATGCAACCATATCTCCACCGCGATTTGTTTCAAAGGCGTAATAAACACCAGCCCTGTCCAGTGTTACAGTGATATCACCAGAACAAGCTGAATCATACTAAGTAGTTTGCCTTGTTTAAATGAATGAAGCTTCAAGCAGGAATTTCAATTTTAGACCTTCCTCTTTCCTGTCAGATGATTGATTGAATCCCAAGTGGCAAATACAGTGACATAATGCCACTCCTGTACAAGGCTATGCCAATGGGTTAGCGCTAAGGGAAGCCCAGATCTCTCCCTTTAAAAGTATCAAACAGACTCTGCCTCTCCTGCTGTAGGGATCATTAAAGACATTCTGACTCTGTAGAAGTCTCAATTAACTGATTCAAGGCGTCTGGGTCTGGAGTTTATCTGTCAGTATATGATAAATGCTGAAATAAAAACAAATCATCGAGCGGCACGAGAAAGAGACGCTCTGGGGTCAGAGATGTCGGCGCCAAGATCTCCTCTCTCATGTTATCGCGTATAATTAAGCCACAAAGTTGAGTTAAGCGAGTTATCATTGACTTATACAGTTAAATGTGTACTTAAAGAGACAAATACCCCTTTTTAAAGCTGTACGTACGACACGGCGAACATTTAGAGTCTTCAGTCTCATCAGCATGCCCTTGGTGTGTATTTTAATCTGAGCGACTGGAATTATTGCCTGTTACGGCTGTGTATCCTTTAGGAAAAGTGGAGGAACTATACTCGATATCAACAACATTAGCAGGAGAGCTGTTCTCATTGCATTTTAATCAACTTTGCCAGATTGAATTTCAGAAATGTAATTCTGCCCTCCACTGGCACAAAAAAGGTGCACACGAAAAGCAAGGCATTTCCTGTTTGACTGATACCAGGTAGATATAGTGTGTGAATGTGTGTGCGAGGCACATAAACACATCCAGTATGCCAATTAAAGCATCACTTACATAAAATCACATGAAATAAATGAGAGCATGTTTTTTTTCTTTGCATATTACTGGCGAGAGTGAAGAGACATGATTGTAATAGAATAAAACAGGCTTTATCTTTGGAAAAATTACACGATTTCCTACAGTTTGTATTTGAACACATTTGACAATGACCTTTAACCTCTTAACTATTATTATTATTTTAAGTGAACAACTATCTCGCCGCATTTTGTTTTAATTCTCTTCTTTGCGTTTTCAACATGCATGCGTTATTATCCAACCCTGCTTCAACATGAAACAAAAGCCTGATGCCTCGCTGAGAGGTGACACAGTGTGTCCCAGGAGGCATCGGCAGTGCCCATGTCACCCGGGGTGTTGCCAGGAGCGACGGGACTGGTGCTCCGAGAGCAAGGAGGGGGGGAAATCTAGCACAAACAATCATACCGACTTCCACCCCCTCTCCTGATGCTCTTTGAGCACCTTCAAATGCCTGCTCCTCCTTGAAGAGCATCTCTGCTCCAGGTGCTAAAAAGCCACATGTTAATCCAGGCCTGTCTGATAGGCAAATGTCTCTATGAGCCAAAGCATGAATAATAATGACTGTCTATAGAGACATATCAACTACAGTAAAGCCTGCAGTGCTGCTGGGGAAAGGGAAAAAGCTATAGATTAACTAACAGACTAACAAACTTGACAGAAATGAACTATGCAAAGTGACATCACTTAGATAAAACTTAGAGGAGTTTTATGAAAACAAAACACATCTCAGATTCATTCTACCAAATGTATAATTTTACTTCTCCTACTGTGAAGGAAGGGGAAAGTGTTTACTGGGACTCCTGGGGAATGCAGGGAGAAAAAATCATTTGGTGTGTATGCCAAAAATCTTTTGGTAATTACATGTAGGAGCAGCTTTTCTGACCGTCGTGCATTTCTAACAAAGACACCTGCATTTCCAGCTGAAAGGGCAAATCATAAAGCATTTATCATTCTGATTTGGATGCTCCTACTGAGGGGGTATCTCCGTTACAGCCAAGTCCGCAAAAACACACTTGAAGGAGTCTCAGGTCTCACATATGTAACGGAATTGTGGCTAAAATCCGAACACGGCTCATTTCAAGAGTGTTTTAATGTGTTTCTGAAGCCCTACTAGGAAGTGCTCATTAATTTGGCCAATGTACTCCGTGTCACAGTTCTTGTCATGCTGAGAAAGAAAGGGAGACAAAAAATAGGCCGTTATGAGAGGCCTAATTTACTTTCTGACTGAAAAAGCCCTCCTTTTTGCCATAAAGGGCAGAACACTCGACACAGGCAAAGGTTTTTAACAGCTCTCATCACAGAAACTATGCATATCTTCAGCTCATCTAACATGACTCTACACCTCAGTTTAGCGCTCAAACTGACTAATAATGCACTTCTGACATGTGTGACCATTTTGTGCACTTATAAACATGGGCTACTAAACATGGTGAAAATAAATTGTTTTAGAGAGCCACAGTGAAAATGCTGATACTTATTTAATATATGCTGTTCAAACTGTCCAATATATATTTAATAATCAGAGGCAGTGTTAGAGAGGACATTTTTCAGTAGCGAGACAGCTAGTCCCTTGTTTTTTGACCATGCTTAAAACCATGGTTAATTTTCGTGAGGGGTAGTTCAGCTATTTTATAAATAGTGTCATTTAAACGAGTCACAATATAGCACAACCAAAGGCTACATCGCTGTTTTTAATATCCGAGCTGAAGGAATAATTAAAAGCACTCACCTAAATGAACCTCTCTTTCACACACGTACCTTCGTAAAGTCAGATTTATTCCAGCGAATCCGAATTCGTCCAAAATGGTTCCCTCACCTATGTAGAGCTGGTAGGTCCGATTCATTCTAGCGAATCAGTTCATACAAAATGGTTCAACCTGCTACAAAGCGCTGAAAAATCCGATTCAGTCTAGCGAAACGTGTGTCCATAATGGTTTCGTCACCTATGTAGTGCTGAAAGGTCTGATTCATACTAGTGAACTGGTTCATTCTGAATAGTTCCATAAATATAGCACTGAAAAAAATCAGATATATTCTAGAAAATCGGTTCGTTCGTTGTGACCCTGGACCACAAAACCGGTCATGGTATATTTGTAGCAATAGCCAACAATACATTGTATGGGTCAAAATTATCGATTTTCTTTTATGCCAAAAATCATTAGGGTATTAAGTAAAGATCATGTTCCATGAAGATATTTTGTAAATTTCCTACCATAAATATATCAAAACTTCATTTTTGATTAGTAATATGCACTTCATTTGAACAACTTTAAAGGCGATTTTCTCAATATTTTATACCCAGCAAAAATATAAGATACAATAGCCTATATAATTGGATTGTTAGTTTTGTTTTATTTATTAAAAAAAAAAAAAAAAGAATATTAAGTAACTTCACTACAGTTAGCTACTTTAACTTTTTAAACTTTTTACTTTTTCTTTCCTATAGAAATCTCCACATCTATGTCACGGCCTACAAAGGCCACAATACTGCCAGCAAGAGCTTTAAATTTAGCACTATGCTTTTTTTGCAGGGTCAAGATGAATAGACAAACATCTACCACAGAAGCAGAAAAAGACATACTGCAAATCCATGCAAATCGGGAAAGCGGCAAAGGGGGGAGTTTCTGCCAGGCAAGCACTCTTAGCTTCCTTCTTTAGACCACCATCTTTTGTTTGTTCTGAAGTTACACATACAGGAAGAGTTGCTATCAGAAGCCAGGAAGGAGTGAAAAAGGGTGGAAACAAGAGGAAAAAAGAGCTATAAGCGTTTCAAGCTATTGCTGAAACAATCCAATTACAATGCCTATCAAACTTAGCTTCACAGGTTATAGCTTCTAAT
>JAFVLL020017537.1:0-16902 GCA_021397915.2 Tor tambroides
TATGTTACTTAGTTACTTACTGAGTTACTTTTTTTTTTTTTTTTTTTAACATGGGCAGGGCCTGCTTGTTTGTTTGCCCCCTTAGTGCAAATAGCCTGCCTTGTTGGCAAAGGCTGTTCACACTAACTCCGCCCACTAACGTGTGATTGGGTTAGTCAACACTAAAGAAAAGACAATATATAAGTATTAGTTTAAGTGGCGTAGATGGTAAGGAGCATGCTTTTTGACACAATCGACCCAAGTTCGAGTCCGCCTTTTGCTGAACTTTTTTTCTCCCTTTTCAAATCTCATATCGCATCAGAAAGGCATTTATTTTCAATAAAAATGAAGGAAATAATCAAAGAGTTGAAAATAAAAGTATCGAGTAGGGGTAGGGAGGGCTTTATTGTCCCAATAAGGTGGCTTAATTCGAATAATTTGAATTAAAACTATAATTTACACTCAATGCATTATTATTGTGTACTGTTTTATAATTACTACAATACTGAGGTGCAGATAATTGCCACTATTTGCAATAAGTAGTATAAATAGCTGAAAATCTTGCTATTTTAACAGTGAAAATAGTATCTATCGCTAAAAAAAATATGCTATTTGCACTTAGTGTAAACAACATCTATCACTATTTACACTTAGTGTAAATAGCGGCTGCCTTGTTTTCATTATAAAAAAAAGTTCTTCTTTTTCAAATGTAAAAGCTCTTTCACACCAAAAGTGAAATGAATACGCCTCAGGCTGAAGGAAATGTAAATTCACGTCTGTACAGTAGAGGCCGCAGCTCAAACTAATTGCATGAAGAATATGATGCAGGAGAAGAACATTCAACACTATTCAGCCAAAAAAAAAAAGAAAGAAACACGTGTAATTTTTGCTTAGTATGGTTGAATTGGATCATCGAAGGTCGGTATAAAGACATTGGTTAATAAAATGAGATTAAATGCATAAATGATATTAGTCTTATTTAACATATTTAATTACTGCAGGTTTGTATAATATTCTGAGTTTGCATTTGACAGTTTTTATTCATTTTGAGAAATACTGAATGTGTTTTTTGTGCAGGTGAGATGAGTAAATACATGTTCATATTTAGTCTAGAACTACAGTAAGATCATGTTCACACACAATGCTTTTGCACTTAAGGTCATTGCAGACCGAATCCGAAATTTTCGCACGTTAAAAAATAAATACCAGCTCACATTGTGTCAATCACGTTTACACACTGCCTCTGACATTTTCATCCTTCATAAACAATTCGGATCAGGTTTGATTTTTTTGTGTGTGTGTTTTCGCATCCGTAGCATGCATTTTGATAAGAAAGGATGAAGAATACGAAAAAACGGAAAAACGCACGCGAAAATTTCGGACTCAGTGTGCAATGACTTTTACTTCTGATTTCTCTCAACATGGCAACATCAGAGCTGTCAGTTAAGACATGAGAAACAAAGTAACTCAAATATTTCTTTCTAAACTAAAAAGTAATATGTTACTTTACTAGTTACTTAAAAAAAAGTCATCTGATTATGTAACTGGCGTAACTGGCACTAGTCGGTTGTTTGAATAAAACCAAGTGTAAATATTGTCCGAGACCAAGTCAACACTTGTGTCATGCATTTTCAATTTGCCGTTCAATTAAGTCCATTTATTTTTTTCCTTTTCCTAAGGGGGAAAGAAAAACAGGCTTGGCTGAGGCCGGAGAGATTCGCTGAGGCTAATGAAGGCGCCTCAGAGCACTCGTTTAATGGCAGCTTTTGGCTCTGAAGATGAAGAAATTTGGAGATCAACACTGACGACTCGATTAACACAGACTGAGGGTCTATATAACCCTTATTTACTATACAATACTTGGAAATAAGCCTCTTAAGCCGCCTTTCCTAGTGGATACTAACACTGATTGGCTACGTTCTCAGAAAAAAAAAAAGGTACAAAAGCTGTCACTGGGGCAGTACCTTTTCAAAAGGTACACCGGTTTCTACCTAAAGGGTCCATATTGGTACCTTAAAGGTACATATTAGTACCTAAAAGATACAAAAGTGTACCCATTGAAAATGTACCACCCCACTGACAGCTTTTGTGCCTTTTTTTTTTTTTCTTCGAGTGTACATACTTACAGGATAGTCTTTGCTCTATTGCCTCTGCTCTTAAAGGGATAGTTCATCAAAAAATAATAATAATAAAAAAAAAAAAAAATGTAATAATTTACTCTCCTTTCCCTTGTGAAGAAGTAATATACAGTGTATATATATATATATATATATATATATATTTATTAAAAAAAGTGCTCATAGAAATACATTTTAAAGAATATATTGAAGTGTGAACTGATTTGTTTTGGACACTTAACTGCATGTTATTTCCAATTAAATGAAAATGTATTATAGTTTAAATTTATATTCAATTAATGTAATTTCATAATTACTTTCAGGGTTTTGTGAAATATATAAAATGGATAGCATCTAAAATGTACAGTACTTCATTGTCATTTCTATTGGAACTTGTATGTCATGTATTTAAAATGTTGTATATGTAATTAAACAATGTTTTTGTCATTTAGTTTAAATGTTAACTTTAACTGTAATATCAAATAACACGCTGCAGTTAAAATTATAATCAAGTACTTTACATGTGCTTTAGTACGGTAGTCAACATCAAAACTGTACTTCTTTCTTTAAAAAATGTACTTCTTTAAAGCACAACAAAAAATTATTAAACCATAATGATTTAAAATGTCATTTAAAGTAAAAATTTTAATTTAACATTATTACCAAGTGGCTTTTAATGTTGTGTCTTCTTTTCTAAAATCTTTGTAAAAAAAATATTTTATTGTTATTTGTTTATCTATTAATATTAATTAATGTGTTTATTATTATTATTTATTTTATTTTATTTATTTATTTTTATATATTTTTTTTTAAGTCTACCAAGGGGTGGGATGGGTTGGGGTGTGTTTTAAATTTGTACAGCTGCGTTTTGTTTTGTACTACTGTTCCACAAAATAAAACTCAATAAACAATTGTTAACAAAAAAAAACAAACAAAAAAACATTATTATCAAGTGCACTGTTTTAAATAGTGTACTTAAGGTAGTTAAGAAACATGTTTACTTTAAGTACATTTAAGTGGGCTTTTATTTTATTATTATTTTTAGCAACTAGTTTATTATCAACAAGTGTAGTTGTTGTTGCGTTTTTTTTTTGTTTTTTTTTTCTTTTTAATATAGTTTTAAGATTTGAAACACACTGGAAGTGGACATTCAATACAATGAAGCACACTTGAAGCACACTACAATGAATAAAAATATTATTTATTTAGTTAGTTAGTTAGTTAGTTAGTTATCTAAAGGGTTCTTCAATGCAACATAAAGACATATTTTTTTGAAGAATGTTTCAAATGTTTTAGTCCATACAGTGAAAGTCAAAGGGGTCCAAAACTTTTCAAAGTATAGGTTTTTTGTTGTTGTTGTTGTTGTTGTTTAAGAATTTCCACCCAAAAATGAAAATTCTGTCATTTACTCACCCTCATGTTGTTCCAAACCTATATGCATTTCTTTCTTCTTTGAGACACAAAAAAGAAGAATGTTAGAATGTTGGAAAGCAAACAGCTTCAGTTCCCATCGACTTGTGTTGTGTTTTTTTGTCCGATGGAACTCTATGAAAATCAATGGGAACTGAAACTGTTTGCTTATCAGCATTCTTCAAAAGGACTTCTTTTATGTTCCACAGAACAAAGTTATACAGGTTTGAAACCACATGAGGCATATACAACGTATACAACATACATATAGTAAGTAACAGACTTTTCATTTTTTTGGGTGAACTGTCCCTTTAAGCCGTATATAAATGAGATTCTGTTTTGGTAAAGAGCCTCTGCTCTGTGATTAAATGTAAAATGTTAAAACTGGCTTGCAGCCAGTCACTGCATTAGCCCTGCGGTTTCACCTTACGGCCACAAGAGGGAGCCGTTGAAGGACCCATTCAGACAGGAGGTTAAAAAAATACAGTTATGATGTTGCCAAAGACCACAATAACTGGAAAAAGCACAATTTGTGTTCTCTATGGTGTCCTCCTGACTGCCTTGCATTGAACGCAATCCTCACTGCGATGATTACAGTCGGCCAAAGTTTTGTCAGGATTTAGTGTGTTCGGTGGCTGTCACTCAGCCAGTTTTCTCATGTTTTCAGTTCTGATTTGCATCCAACCATTGCTAGTGTCTTTTTCACCATGCTTGACTTACATGTAAGCAACCATGACATTGCATTTATACATCACATGCTATCAAGTCAAAACTAAGCGCTGTGCCAGTCAAAACAAGCTTCCGTGATTGATTAGTCCTGCCTGACTTGAAGTCCATGACGTACCGCGGTAAGCATGCCAGATTCATTTGGGAGTCAGCGCCACACGACCACCTTCACTTTCTGTCAATGAGCTCCACAACAGCTAATTTAGCAGACACATTTCTCCCAGCGTTTTATTTGCAAAGACACAGTAAACAGAATTTTGAAGAATTACACACAAAGGCCTTTGGCAGATTGTGACACAACAGTTGTATATAGCTGAAGAACAGACAAAAATAAGCAACGGCTGGAAATGTTCAGTCAGGGGCGTAGGAACGATTTGAAAATGGACAAATTAAGGCATTACGTCCATGGAAAGTAACGATTATCTCTCAAAAAGTGAATATGAGGGATACTGAAAGGAAATCTTTCCTCTTAGTTATGATGATTGCTATGGGCCTGCTGATGCTCATACTATGAGAAATACTACAAAAAACTCCATATCATTAATATTAATAATAATGACAATAATAATACAGCTGAATATACAGTAGTCAACATTTGAAGTGGATCAAAAAAAGTTAATCAAAGGTGTCCTAAGACAAGAACTCATTTTAGTTTTAGGACAACGTTGATGAAAGGTTTTGATCCACTTCCAATGTTAACTACTATAGAGCACCTTATTTTTCATTCATAATTTCATGTACTATATTCAGCTTTTTGTCAATGTGTTGTGCTGCCTTTGCCATGAACCTGTAAACATAATAATTAAAAAATATATTATATTATAAAATGCATCTGAATTTAATGGGGAAAAAAATTAAAGTTGCTGCGTTAATGTAATGTAAATAACTGCGTTAATGCATTTTTTTTTTCTTGGTAGTAATGCTGCATCAGATAATGTTTTTAATAGACGGAAAATGGCAACAAAAAAATGCCAAAAAAAACACAAATCTATATATATATGTATATATTTACTATATTTATGTATTCTTTTATATATAGCGTTCTGCAGTCGTAAGATGAAATATCTCACCAGGCTGTTTCTTAACTGGGTGTTTGGTCTAATGAGGATAATGAATTGGTCCTCCTGGGTTATTGTAATGAGCTTCCCTCCCGAAGGAAAACATGCAGATCGGGGCTGTGAAAATAAACAGTGTGAATGTGAGATCACTACACTGAAATCATGTTGTGCTTAGCATGTGTCTGTGAAAACACAAGCCATGCACTCTTGCTTTTTCCCAGCATCCAAAAAAAATAATAATAATAATTTGGTCCCTTTAACACATTCTGTTGACTATAACGCTGTACCTATCTACAAGCTATCAATAGAGTGTTAGTAGAGTATTAGTAGACTGGTAGGGTTAGGGTTAGAATAAGTTGACATGTACTTGCAAAGTTACTTATTGTCAGAATCAGTAGAATGTCTGTTGGGACACCATCACAATAAAGAGATATTAATCAGACAGTCTATTAATACTCTAATGAGAGTTTGTTGACATGTAGGTGCAAAGTTACTTATTATCATCAGAACGCTCAAAAAGGATCATCACGATAAAGTATTACCAAAAAACTCCTTAAAGCTGACTTTAAAAATGACCAGTTCTTCAAAAAAAAAAACAAACAAAAAAAAGATGGTTCAAGTACATAGTAGAGCATGCAGTAACGAAAAGTAGCAAAAGCTAAAAGTAGTGAACCTAATACTATATTTTTGTAAGTGTGACGATCAATGTGATGATCAGATTTCTAGCATTGGAAATAGTCCACGTAGAAACATTTACTGATTTCAGTTCCTGTGTGGTATTTTGCAAAATATTCAGCCAAATTCTACTTTTCATCATTATATTTTTAAGTTAGTGATGTTCTCGTTCAGATTAATAGTATTTAGTACTGTCACCCTTTAATGAGATCAGAGATGGGTGCAATGCATTACTAAGTAATTCATTACTGTAATTTAATTTCTTTTCTCTTGAAAAAGTATTGTTCTGAATTGTTCTGTTGTTTAATGACAGTTATTTCTGCTGTAATTGCATCAAAATACTTTATACACATAGAATCTAAAACAATAGTGAATTTAACATGTTAAAATGTGTTTTTAATGTAACCTTTTCCCTATAACTCTGATCAGTTCAAGAATAATTTATGGAATTTATTTGAAATAATTAAAAGCAGTTTCATGTCTATCATTGTATTGTTCAGCTGGTCGAGGCTGATATGGAATTTAGAGAGATTAATTACTTGGTAACACTTTAATTTGGGGACCAATCCTCACTATTAACTAGTTGCGTATCAGCATGCCTATTATTAACATATCAGCTGTTTATTAGTACTTCTAAAGCACTTATTCTGCATGACCATAGTCCGCATCCCTTAATCCTACACAATACCTAAACTTAACAACTACTACCTTACTTACTATTAATAAGCAGCAAATTAGGAGTTTGAGGCAAAAGTCATAGTTAGGGAGAATTGGTCCCCAAACTAAAGTGTGACCCAGTAATCTACTGTAATTAAACTGTTGAAGAGGGAATTAGTAGCTAGTCATTAATTCTAGGGTAACTTCCTCAACACTGAATGAGATCTGTTCATTGATTCATTATTTGTGAGTTACACACATTAATCGGATTAGTTTAGTTATGTGACCCTGAACCACAAAACCAGTCATAAGGGTTTTTTTGAAATTGAATAAAGCTAAATACATAAGCTTTCCATTGAAAAGAGTACTTATTACAGAAAATATATGTGACCCTGGACGACAAAACCAGTCATAAGGGTCAGTTTTTTGAAATTGAGATTTATACAGTAAATAATCTCTCCATTGATGTATGGTTTGTTAGGATAGGACAATATTTGATCGAGATGCAGCTATTTGAAAATCTGGAATCTGAGGGTGCAAAAAAATCTAAATATTGAGAAAATCACCTTTAAAGTTGTTCAAATGAAGTTCTTAGCAATGCATATTACTAATCAAAAATGAGGTTTTGATATATTTACGGTAAGAAATTTACGAAATATCTTCATGGAACATGATCTTTACTTAATATCCTAATGATTTTTGGCATAAAAGAAAAATCAATAATTTTGACCCATACAATGTATTGTTGGCTATTATTACAAATATACCCCAGCGACTTAAGACTGCTTTTGTGCTCCAGGGTCACATATTTATTTACTTATGCATATCATATTATGCCCTTGTATATATTCAGTGTGGCTACTTTTTCCAAAAGGAGAGCGGATGAACTTTAAATCATGGGAATCTCGTAGCAGTTTGGCAGTCCAGATTTCTGCAGTCGTTCCTCCAGCGGAGCACATGCTTCACATCTGCCATAAAGTGAGCGATAGGAAACATATTTGAGGTATTTAGGGTGCAGGAAGGTGCCCTGAGCTGCTGATTCACCGTAACTCATCTCACGATCTTTATATTCGTCCCGCAACCGCTGTCTCTGCTCCCAGTGCCCATGCTTAATGTTTCCACTTAATATAGTCTGACTGCTTCTGCCCGCTAACTATTAAGAAAGATCTAAAGAAAACGGAGGGTTTATTTGTGGTAATATGTGGCATTTTCAATTGCGTGTGTAAGTTTTGTACCAATAATAGATGAAGTCAGTGCTTAGCAACGCCCTACCAAGTTCCATAATGCTCTGATGACACTGACGACACTGAGAGTTTCCTTTAATTCCAGGGGAAAATGGAATATGTGAAGTATCATATTAGTTAAGCTAAATATTTATTTACAAAGCTTTGAGAGGCTTTATATGAATCATTCTGGGTTTTTTTTTGTTTTGTTTTGTTTTTTTTAGTTTCTTGACATGACAGTGGACTCTCTCGCTCTCTCTCTCTGTCCCACTTTTGCGGCTCGGTCCTGCCAATAAGATATGATGGAGTTGGGCAGACTGGCATGGGAATGGCAGTGTGGCGGTTAGAGGCTGTATTTTGATTGGCGCCTCGTTCCAGGTCCAGTCTCCACATGCGTCTGCCAAACTGTACACATTCAATCAAACAACACTGTTTCCGTGGATACTGCAAGAAATTAGAAGTGAGCACCATGATTGTTTAAAGCATTTTCCAATTTCCCTGGAATGAAAAGAGTAAATTGTAAATTTACTTATGTACATAATGGGAATGGAAAGGGCAGGCAATAATTGCAAATTCTGTTAAACTGGTATTTGTGTGTATATAGAAAACAGTAAAATGAATAGAGCTTTATCACAGAGATTTTTTTTTTTAGAGATCACTGCAAATAATATAAATTAAATTCATATACGTATATATATATTAAACTCTGGCTCTGGCAACATTGAGTGTTGATTTAGTACAATAAATTATAAAATAACAAGAATATAATATAATGATATATATATATATATATATATATATATATATTAGTGCTGTCAAACGATTAATCACATCCAAAATAAAAGTTTTTGCTTACATTATATATGAATGTGTACTGTGTATATTTATTATGTGTATAAATAAATACACACATACAGTATATATTTAGAAAATATTTCCATTTATACATTTATACATTCATTTTTATATTTTATGTTATATATAAATAAATTTAATATACAAACATAACACATTTTTTCTTGAATATATACATGCATGTGTTTGCATTTATATATATACATAATAAATATACACAGTATACAAACATATATTATGTAAACAAAAACTTTTATTTTGGATGCAATTAATCACGATTAATTGTTTGACAGAACTAATATATATATATATATACATACATATGTGTGTGTGTGTGTGTGTGTGTGTGTGTGTGTGATAAACACACAAAACTAATTACATTTTATTAATATAAAAATTCATAAAAATAAAAAAAAAGCATACTGTTCATTGTTAGTTCATGTCAGCTCAGGTGCATTAAATAACATTAAAAGATACATTCTTATTTGTTGGATGACATTTCTAAATGTTGAAATTAACAGTAACTAATAAATTCTAGTATTTTCATTGTTAGTTCATGTTAACAAATATATTTATCTAATGAAACCTTACTGTAAAGTGTTACCGAAAATCCTTATTTACCCTGATCAACATAATTCGTTGCACGACTATGACAGGTAGTTATGTCATGCTTGGTAATTCTCATAAAGTAGTTTTCCCATATAAAAATGAAAGCAAAGCAAACAAACATTTGACTGTAAAGCATAACGCAAGCTTTTCCTGTGCGTCACACGCAGGATCTCTGAGCAGATATTACCTCTCTGCACAGATCTTGGACCTGCGGTCGCTCTCAAATCCTGACTTCAAACTAAACACGGAGCGAGAAACCTCAGAGCTGGACTCAGATCAGTGTTTATAGCTGGCTTCTTCCATCTCACACACAAACAACGATGAGCAAATGCCTGTTGCATAAATGGCAGCGTGGCTGGGTTCCCGACACGCACAGCGTCCAGCCCTGTGAGGCAGAGAAGAATTCAACCATCCAAACAGGAGATTTGAGTGTAATGAGTCTGAATCAGCCAAAACCCGCAAAAACAAACAGACCCAAATAAACACAAACAAACTCGGGCTGAATTATGTCATGCATAATGGAGCACCTTTAAATTTTGGCACCTGTAGAATATGGCAGAGCTTCTGCAATATGCAGAACATGCTGTTGTGAGGTGAGTGAGAGAGATTTCTGCTGTCTTGCATGTATAATTCATTTGACTCTGTCTGCTTTTCCTGTATATGTCAATGGTTTATATAACTGGGATAAAATAAAATAAAATAATAAAATAAAATAAAATAAAATAAAAAATTAAATTAAATTAAATTAAATTAATGATAATAAACAATGGCAGCTCCAACAACATTATCTCTAATGTAGTTAGCATTGCAAAAAAAAAAAAAAATAATAATAATAATAATAATAATAATAATAGTAATATTAATTAAAAAATATTTTAAAATTTAAAAATTAAAAAAATAATAATAATAATTAAAAATAAAATAAAACAAAATCACAAATAATAAAATAGAATAAAATATAAAATAAAATCAGCAATTGATGACAGCTCTAATATCATTATTAGAATCATAAGATCATTATTCAGATTATAAAAAAGGTAAGGAAGAGATGGTTCTTTAAAGAACCTTTGACTGAATGGTTCTTTGTGGAACCAAAAATGGTTCTTCTATGGCATTGCTGTGAAGAACCTTTTAAACACCTTTATTTTTAAGAGGGAAATGTGTTTACTACAAAAGGAACCAATTCAGACCTCTGCAAGAATATTACAGCCCTTACAAGTTGATCCCAAATACATGGAGTGCCTTTGTTACAAGCAGTGGGGTATGTTGTAACAATTGGACAAAATAAGCAAAAACAGCAGCCACATCATGAAGTATGCTTCAAAAATAGGTTTATTGAAACAATCTAAAAGAACAATCCAAAATAATGTTTCACTTTCTCTGACTGACCACAGCTCAAATCCACTTTCTGTTTGATGCATGAGAGAGAGAGAGAGAGAGAGAGAGAGAGAGAGAGAGAGAGAATGTGTGTGTGTGACTGTGTGCGTGCGTGCGTGCGTGCGTGCGTGTGTGTGTGTAAACAAGACTACTAGAACAAATTTCCTTAACTGTTTTTATGCTTAATGAACAGTCAACTCCAGTTTACTGACGTAAAGAACATGTAGATCTAACAAAAAAAAACAAAAAAAAAAGTGTAAATTTGTGTGCGAAATTTGTGTCTATTTATGATTTTTTTCAGTCAGAGTCACAATGTTGACAAATCAATGTTTTTAACCCTAAAGTGCAGGCTTGGTGGATCCAGAGGCTGAATAAGGCACATTTTACCCACACTTCCTTTGGCTTTGAGCTTCCAAATAGCTCCATATAGACAACATGAAAGTTCTCATTTGTATGTAAGTGGATGCTAAAATGTGTTACAACTTACCCTACCCCTGTCATTCAGTGTTTAGCTAGCTGCATTAACATAATGGTTTGAAATTAGCAGTTTAAAAATGCATATGAGAATCTACAATTTATTCTAATGTAAGTTATCTGCAACAGTTTAAGTACTAAACAAAATGTAGTTTTAGTCAAAAAAAAAAAAAAGTACATTCTTACATCAAAATCAGTTTTTTCTTTATAAAATCTGCATATACTGATTTACAGCCTTGACAACCATTCATATGAGATCGGGGAGCAAGTGGGTAAATAATGAAATTATCAAAGGACTCCTATCTTTTTCTCTATTGCATGCATCTTTACATGTGTCAGATGAGCACATGTGTGCATCCACACCTCTATCTGAGCACATGACCCTGGCTTCACAATCTCCAAATGGAAGCATTTACATTTTATTGCTGGCCTCTCTTTCACGGACCAGCAATTTCATTCCCTGAGAAAACAACTCGTACCAATTGCTTATAATTGGTGGAGATGCCAGCCGTATGGCAGAGGGAGTGAAAGGTTAGCGACTGTGGGCCGTGAGCCAGCTGCGCTCGAGTCTGCGTTCATTAATAACCCAATTGCAGCCAGAGCCAGAGCTGTCAGCAACATTTAAACAAGCAGCGCTGCTCTATAGCGTATTTATTGGTAACGTATAACTGTTTCTCGCCAGATAAAGGTCACGGTGGATTATGCTGGCGTTGCTAGATCATGCATACGAATACATGCATGCTGTGTTTTGAGAAGAGAAGAAAATAACCCAACAGATCTAATGTTAGTAAAGGACTATGCTAAGCTTCAAGCACTAATTTAAAACGATGATATTATGCATCTCTCTGGCGCCGAAATGCATTTTCGTTAAGTTGTGATTGCTGTAAGGATGCTGCAGTGTTCCCACAGCTGATCAAAGCGTTGATTTTCCCGCAGATTTGAAATTACGGCCCTTCGTAACTGCACATTACTCAATTAGACTGTCTCCACCACGAGACAGAACCGCAACCTTCATGACAGGAAAAATGCACCACTAATTGGGCCGCGTTAGTGTTTTCTGATTGGGGCGTCAGAGAGTGAAGAGCTTAATTCTAGGCCTCGTCTGAAGGCTTCGCCAGTGTCGTCAATGAGCATCATGTGGGCAAGTCAATCCATTAGATACAGCAAACAAACAAGCAAACACATTTTCATCAGTGTTGTACATGGCATGTCGCTGAGTCCTGTATCCCATGATGCCATGCTTTCAGGAGTCTCAGAATTTCCCAGCGCTCTTCCTTGTTGATGAATATGATCGTGCAGTCTGGTTCACTTTCCTGTGCTTGATTTGAGTCTTTATGTATTAATTTATCTATTGGATCTAGATGGATTGTTTATGTGATGGAGCTGTTGATGATTTCCATAATGCCCACATGTATTAACTGTTTCTACATATACTAATATAATTAAAGTTGTAAAAGTCAACATGTAAACATGAATTAACTATGCAAAAATGTACAGTTTAAATTATTAATAACAATTACATTTAAATACAATTCAAGTACATTTTTTACTTATTTATTTTTAGAGTAAACAAAAAAAATGTTTAACAATAAATACATTGTGTACAGTGTGTGTGCACATTTGACTTATTTAAGAATAATAAACACTGCAAAAAAGTTATATTAATAGTCTTAAGCAATGTTAACCAATTAAACTTTGTTGTAGTGTTAACAGCTTTACCCTGTATTCTTAACAGGAATACAAAGCTTTATAAATGCAAAATATAAATGCAACATTGTCTCACAGATAATTTATGATAATATAGCTGAATTATAAAATAAAATAAAATAAAAAAAATGAAATAATGCTAGCCCTGGAAATATTATCCCTGAAGTAATTAGCACTACAAATCAGAGTGTTAATTTAGTGCAACAACAAACAAACAATCAAACAGACAGAGAGATAGATAGATAGATAGATAGACAGACAGACACACACACACACACACACACACACACACACACCAAGTCTTCTGACCCATATGTAAATTGTGTTAAAAATGTGTTTCCCTCATCAGAACAAAAAAGATTTTTGATGATTTTCTTCTCCTAGAGTAGGAAAACTCAATGGAATTCTTCAATTGCAGATACTGTATAAAACTTGTTACATTATTTAAGTCATTTCTCTGCCCTCTCTTTCCCCGAGCCCCCAGAGGCAGAAGCAGTGTTATTGGTAAGTACGGGCATGACTGGTCTGTCCCTCATTCTCGGGACAAAGAGGGGAGTCGTTTACTCCCAATCTACACCGGCACGCCACCAAAGACATCCATCGCATCTAACGGCACAGATGCAACCGATAGCGGTCTGGCTGATTACTCAGCGACTGAGTCACTACAACAGAGCTGAAAGGAAAATCACGGGCCAGATGCCTACAGGGTTGCCCGGCCAGCTTTGTGCCGTGACTCCCAAAGGTCGGCAACTCATGCCTTCCAACACAGGGATCCAGCATGCTAATGGCTTACTCATGCTCCTGCACTCCCAGCTGTCAGCTCGAGCTGTGCTGGCTCACCCTCTCTAATACGTTCATTACCTGCCCGCGATTCAGATCTCAGATGACCCATTCGACAGGTCAAACATCTCTCAGACTTTCCCCAGGCTAGATCAATGCTGTCAAATGATTTCAGGATGTCCCGAAGAGCTGGAAGCACCTTTGTTTTTTTCTTCTGAGGTTTCCTGAGTTAACGTTTCTGTGGTTTGTTGTCGTATTTGCATGAACGTTTGGAGGAAAGAAGCATGCTTATAAAAGATGTTGACTGAAAACTCAAAGAGCATGTGGAAGTTCACGCAGGATCCAGATGATTCAGGCTAAACTGGAATGTTAATGGATGGAAGACCAAGAGAGACATCTTCATCTGTAGAAGAAACAATGATAAAATCTAATGTCATTTCAACTGTAAGCAAATAGATGTGCAACACATGCAATAGTGAAAGAAGCAGCTTAAAAATGGAGTTTCTTTATTGCCGTTGAAGAACCTTTAACATGTTACAGATAAAGGTTCCAAAACGGGGTTTCCACAGAAATGCCATAGAAGAACTATTTTGGGTTCCTCAAAGAACCTTTCACAAAATGATTCATAAAGGAACCTTTTTTTTTTTTTTTTCAAACATTTTAATAATCTGAAGAGAGGTTCTTCATTGGCATTGACGGTTCCATGAAGAATGTTGAGCCTTTCCATTCCACAAAAGGTGCTTTATAATGGAAAAAGGTTCTTCAGATTATTAAAATGTTCTTCACACTAAGAAAAAAAAAAAGTAATTTTAAGAACTGTTCACTGAAAGGTTCTTTGGTTCCTCTGTGGCATCACTATGAAAACCCACTTTTGGAACCATTTTTTCTTAGTGTGAAGAATATTGAACATTTTCCCGGATTTTGTTTTGCAGAATTTTCCGGCTTTCTGTGTTTTCACTGTTATATGGTAGGAGGCAGTATTACACATCTTCTCAAAGAGTACTGAATCTCTGAATCAAAACACTATGAAGAAGAAGCAGAAACAAGACATAAAATAACGCAATTGAGCATTAAACAGCATATAAATCAAAACTGTCTAATGTTACAGAATGAAATGTCGATCCAGGAAGTGTTATAGGACTGTGCAAGCAAGATGCGTTGATAGAAGCGATCTATGTTACCGTTTTTAAGATGTTGTGTTTGTTATTGTTTTTGTTTGGTTTTCTTGAATGCATTGTGCAGCACTTTGGGCTGCTCTTGAGGCAGTAGAAATGTGCTATAAAAGAAAAGAAACTAAACTAAACTATTCCATCTATGTTTTGAACATTGATCTGAATCCGATTCAGACTTAGTCTTTTAAAAAAACATGATTTTCTGACCTATTGTTGCTTTTTTACATTTTTTTGTCCAACTGCTTACACACTAAATCTTTACTTGTCACACAATTTCCGAAAGCTGACACTCGAACACCAGAAGCACACACCAAATCTGCTAATTCTCAGCCATTGACTCAGTTTTCAATTTCATATATATATATATATATATATATATATATATATTTTTTTTTTTGCAAAAAAACTAACAGGAATTAATATTATGGCAAAGGTGTTTGCAAATGTTTGCTTTTGATATGTGTTTGTGATATTTTGAATGCAGTGCTTCATTTTGCAAGAGATGTGAGGCATTTTGCATTTTGTGTGTGCAGTTCTTGGATTTGTGTGTAAAGTTTTGAAAAAAAAAGAGGCAAAGTTTTGAAAATGTAAGCAGTTGAAAAAAAAACTGTAATGAAATGCCTACATATCAACAAGTGTTGATAAAAAATAAATAAATAAATAAATGCATTAAGCTAGAATAAAGCGGGGTTTGTTTGGTTTTTGATATACTGTATTGCATGTTCAGATATGCATACAACAAAATACTCTAGGCACCATGAACATTTTGTGAAAATCATCAAAAATACTGAAAGTGGCTGGCAACTTAAAAAAAAAAATATAAGTGGGGAAAGAGTTAAAAACCCCTTTTCCACTAAAAAGAGCTGCTCACTGAAAGGTCGTTTGGGGACCCAAAAATGGTTCTTCTACTGAATCACTGAAACCCAGCTTTGGAAGCTTTATTTTTAAGAGTGAAAGCAGCACATGAAAGCACCTGTTCTCACTTCTACAGTTCATCCGCTGTGCTTCTGACAAGGATAGGATGGACAAAACACATCACGGTGATCATACATCAACCTCCTGTGATTTAAGAACCACTCAAAGCCCTACAGCAGAGGAGGACAACCTCAAATATCCAACGATCTGGCACCGAAAAAAAGCCGAAAACCTCCCCGAAATGACTTTTTGACTCTTGCGTAGTGTATAATTCATGAGAGGAGGAACAGCGGTGCACGTGAAGGTGAGGTGAGTCAAGGAAGCTGTTGATTCATTCTTAAAAAAGGTTCATTTCCCCTAGACCTGTCTGCACGCTCTTCACATGGGAGTCTGTTGTATTTGGGAGAGGCTCGGTGGCTCTCTGATAGGAATCGCAGTCTGCAGCTGCTGCAGTCATCAGTGCTTGTAATGTGTTTGGAGGGCCGGTCCCCTGAGCGCTCAATCTCAGCATCCCTCACCATGAAATACATTTGCAATGGTGGCTAGTCCAAACTTGCTGTATGTTGGTATTGCTATAACATAACACGATGATGATTTCCTTTTACACCTACAACAAAAATAGGTAGTAAAGCTAAACTGTTGAGAATATTACTGTAAATACATGCTTTTTGTATTACCATTAGTTATTTTAGCATATTTTATATACTGTTATAGATTTTGTTAATATTTTGAACAGGGTTATTATATTAAAACTGAAAGTAAAATTAAAATTGAAACCATTTTTTTGTTGCTTGAAATAAAAACAAATGTTAATTGAAACTAAATTAAATATAAAACCTTTTTTTTTTTTTTTTTAGCTAGTTGCAACATATTACTCCCAGGTAACATTTTAATTTAAATTTTTTATTTAGTTTGTGTACTAAAATCAGTAAAACTAAAATAATAATAATAATAAAAACAAAAAGTATATATATATATATATACACACACACACACACACACACACACACACACATATATATATATAACATGACAAAACCTTAATAATAAACTATTGTATAGACTGTAAAGACAAAAAAATAAATAAATAAATAGTAAAAAAAAAAAAAGAAAAAAGAATAAAACTAGTAAAAATGACAAAAACAGACAACAAAATGACTAAATATTT
>JAFVLL020017538.1:0-30695 GCA_021397915.2 Tor tambroides
CAAGCTTTTTATTGACAGACGTGGTCAACAAACACAGGCAGGGTCGAAACACTAGCAAACAGGTATGGCACGGGCAAAACACAAGAATATTCCTAAGGCTGGTGTAGGTCATCAATTGGCGAACAGAATCCAGAGGGCTTGACAAGAAGAGTAATCCAGAAACATGAGCAATGGTCCAAACGAAGTACAAACAGAGTCCGAGCGGCGAGACAAAGGTTAATCCAGCGTTTCCCAATCCCAGTCCTCTGCATATTGCGTATGTATCTCTTATCATGTACGATGTTTGTTCTATTCGACCGTATAGTGCCCTGTGAAGTGGACATCACCAGATAGTCCGCCATGATTCCAGTTCAAAACGAGTGTGTTCCATTCAAAGGGCATTAAAGTGTGTGAATTTAAATTGTATTTATTTACAGAGGTATATATGACGTCCACTCATCTGTGTGTGAAGACGCTACAGGCAGCGCAAATCCATGAATTAATGTTCCGAAGTGAAATAAACTTCAGCGTATTTCCCCTGCTCAGGGAGTAGGAAGTAATGAACACTGTGTAGGGATCGTATCAATCGGAACACAGTTCATGCACGTAGCTCTCTTCTAACGAGCTGACGATCTGAATCAGGTGCGTTAACTAAGAGAGACATGCAAAATATGCAGAGCGGGGGGGGGCACGAGGACTGGGATTGGGAAATGCTGGGTTAATCCAAGGTACCCAGGCAGGAATCAGGAAACAAGAAACAAGGCAACATGAAAAGACTCGACTAAACTAGAACACGGCTCTGTAAGGCAGCTATCACTAGGAGAGTGATACATGCAGAACGATACAGGAGACTAAACACAAAACAAACACGGAAAGGCTTGGTAAATTAGCTGAACCTAGAAGAGTGCTAAACGCTAGACAGTACTCGGCAATCTGAACAGAATCTGAGTAGGTGTTATATAGTGTGTGTAATAGCTCTCAGGTGAGCGTGTGATTGGTGACAGCTGTGTGATCAGTGCAATGGATGATGGGAAATGTAGTCCAGTGTGATCTATAACAGTCTGTGTGGTGTAAGAGTCAATATGAAGGAAGGGCGACCTCTGATGGCGAGTGGACGGAAGACCATGAACCGGATTCGTGACAGGTATAAGCAACTATTTGCAGGTTAAAGCTGGATGCTTATGATGTATAAAAGTGCCTAAAACCCCTCTAAACTAGCCAACACACCAGCTAAGACCAGCAAACCAGCTTTAACTAGTTTAGATGTATTTTTCAGCAGGGTTCCTGACATAAAATGTGTTTGTGCGTTTGTGCGTTCATGCATGCAGAGGAAGTGAAGTATGACAATGCTCTGATTTGTTGAGAATGCCACACAATGAGCCACAGCAGGGGACACAGAGACAATAAGCAGTAGCGTCTCTATTGGGACAATAAGCAGTAGAATCTCTCTCCTCAGGGTTTAAATGTGAAGTAGGACAGACGACTGAAAGAGTCTGTTTGAAAGGAACAGAAAGAATAATAATAAATATGAGATAAAATCCAGTCTTTCTGTGCTTTGAAAAGGCCGTACTAATGATTTGTCATACTGACTTGTGACACACTTTCTTTCCTGCAAAAAAAAGCCTACAAACAAAGCAAGAAATAGCCAGAGGCTTTAATGATGCTCTACAGTGGCCCCTAGTGACAACAGAGTATTACAGACTTTTATTATTAAGACTTCAGTCAGAACTGCTAACAGCAACCTCCAGAGAGCAGCAGCACACTTTAACACTGACACAGAAAGATAGAGATGAACAAACAAATACACACACACACACACCCAAGTGCAGAGGCGCACAATCCTACACAAACACACTGACAGGCACAGATACACATAGAGCTCACAGTGTCGACATTCCTCAAACGATTCAGGGAACTTTCGAGATAAGCGCTAAAACATTTCAGAGTCAAGACCAAACTCTGAATAATAAGCAAATGCCACAATAAATTATAGAGGAGGCCTGTGTCTTTGTGCCTTTGCATTTATGTGTGCGTATTCTGTGGAGTTAATGAGTGAAAGGTAAATAAAGACGTATATGTCCTCTGGGTTGCAGAGAAATGTGTTTGTGTGTGTGTGTGTGTGTTAAATGTAGACACAACGCAGCTCCGCTGTGATGCATACACTTTTAATAACCTTCTTCTCACCCCAAAAATCTATCTTGGTATAAATAAATAAATAAACAGCTCAGTCAGAATCCAAATGCGGGATGACAGTGGATATGGCCAGAGCTCCATAATTGTGTTCCGTTCAGAACTGAGAGTGCCTTTTAATTCCAGAAGTTCGCAGGATACAGATTTATTTAACTGTAATTTCTGTTTATGCTATAATATTCTATAATTAAAATGGAATATCTAAAAAATATTCCATTTATTCATTATATTTAACAAAAATACTAAATACAATTAGGCTATATATTTTATTTTATTAATTTATATTTGATAAATCAACATTATACACTCTTTATATTAAATTATATATATATATATATATATATATATATATATATATATACAGGTGCATCTCAATAAATTGGAATGTCGTGGAAAAGTTCATTTATTTCAGTAATTCAACTCAAATTGTGAAAGTCGCGTATTAAATAAATTCAATGCACACAGACTGAAGTAGTTTAAGTCTTTGGTTCTTTTAATTCTGATGATTTTGGCTCACATTTAACAAAAACCCAAATCTAAACAAATTAGAATATGGTAACATGCCAGTCAACTCAAAACATCTACAAAAGGTTCCTGAACCTTCAAAATGGTCTATCAGTTTGGTTCACTAGACTACACAATCATGGGGAAGACTGCTGATTTGACAGTTGTCCAGAAGACAATCATTTACACCCTTCACAAGGAGGGTAAGCCACAAACATTCATTGCCAAAGAAGCTGGCTGTTCACAAAAATGTTGTATCAATCCATGTTAACAGAAAGTTGAGTGGATGGAAAAAGTGTGGAAGAAAAAGATGCACAACCAACCGAGAGAACCGCAGCCTTATGAGGATAGTCAAGCAAAATTGATTCAAGAATTTGGGTGAACTTCACAAAGAATGGACTGAGGCTTCACAAGGAATGGACTGAGGCATCAAGAGCCAGCACACACAGACCTGTCAAGGAATTTGGCTACAGTTGTCATATTCCTCTTGTTAAGCCTCCTGAACCACAGACAACCACAGAAAACAGTCAGAGGCATCTTACCTGGGCTAAGGAGAAGAAGAACTGGACTGCTGCCCAGTGGT
The DNA here is from genome assembly GCA_021397915.2 of Tor tambroides. Taxonomy (NCBI): domain Eukaryota; kingdom Metazoa; phylum Chordata; class Actinopteri; order Cypriniformes; family Cyprinidae; genus Tor; species Tor tambroides. The sequence continues at coordinate 3,257 of JAFVLL020017538.1, forward strand.
CCAAAGTAATCTTTTCAGATTAAAGCAAGTTTTGTATTTCATTTGGAAACCAAGGTCCAGAGTCTGGAGGAAGGGTGGAGAAGCTCATAGCCCAAGTTGCATGAAGTCCAGTGTTGGGTTCTAGTCTGTGATGATTTGGGGTGCAATGTCATCTGCTGGTGTTGGTCCATTGTGTTTTGAAACCAACGCTACTGCACCCGCTTTACCAAGAAATTTTGGAGCACTTCATGCTTCCTTCTGCTGACCAGCTTTAAAGATGCTGGATTTCATTTTCCCAGCAGGATTTGGCACTGCCCACACTGCCAAAAGCACCAAAAGTTGGTTAAATGACCATGGTGTTGGTATGCTTGACTGGCCAGCAAACTTACCAGACCTGAACCCCATAGAGAATCTGTGGGGTATTGTCAAGTGGAAAATGAGAAACAAGAGACCAAAAAATGCAGATGAGCTGAAGGCCACTGTCAAAGAAACCTGGGCTTCCATACCCTCTCAGCAGTGCCACAAACTGATCACCTCCATGCCACGCCAAATTGAGGCAGTAATTAAAGCAAAAGGAGCCCCTACCAAGTATTGAGTAAATAATATACAGTAAATGAACATACTTTCCAGAAGGCCAACAATTCACTAAAAATGTTTTTTTATTGGTCTTATGAAGTATTCTAATTTGTTGAGATAGTGAATTGGTGGGTTTTTGTTAAATGTGAGCCTAAATCATCACAATTAAAATAACCAAAGACTTAAACTACTTCAGTCTGTGTGCATTGAATTTATTTAATACACGAGTTTCACAATTTGAGTTGAATTACTGAAATAAATGAACTTTTCCACGACATTCTAATTTATTGAGATGCACCTGTGTATATATATATATATATGTTTTACGTGAGTGTGTATTGTTTAAGAGTATGAAAAAATAATAATATTCATATGCAAACACACACACACTCATATTACATTTATACTCTATATATATATATATATATATATATATATATGTGTTACGGAAGGAACAGAGGAAGCGTGCGGATCCATCTGCAGAGCTTTATTCATTAGCTGTTCAATTCACAGAAAACAGACATAACGTTAGATGAGGTAAGACAAGAGTAATCCTAGGGCAAGAGTGGGTCTTCGATCGCCAAACAATATCCAAGCAAGTCAAAGAGAGATAATCCAGGTACACAGCAATAGTCCAGGCAGGGGCAAACAGAGTCCGAAACAGCAAGGCAAAGGGTAAATCCAAGATACACAGGCTAGAATCAAAACACGGGAAACAACAGGCAAGGCATGACTATGACTAAGACAACTAAGACAGGCTCCTTAAAGTGGCTATCAGCTATCACAGTGGTAAAGGCTGAACAATACTCAGCGATCTGAAAGAGGAAGTCCAAGGCTTATAAAGCGTGTCTAATTGGATGGAGCTGTGTGTGTGTAATCAGTGTAATGGATGATGGGAACTGTAGTCCGGAGTTACATGCAACAGTCTGTGTAGTGTGAGAGTCAGTGTAACAGAAGAGCGACCTCTGGTGGCAAACAGATGGAAGTCCATGGACAGGATTTGTGACATAGCCCCCCCCAAGGAGCGGCTTCCAGATGCTCCTATCTCAATATAATCCAGGAGGGCGGTGGAGCGGAGGCGGAACAGGGGGAGGGACGGAGTGCCAGGTCCACGTGGAAGTGGAGAGACCGGGGACTGAGGCAGAGCAGGCAGAGCAGGGCACCTAGGCGGTGAAGCAGGAAGCCAGGGCGGAACCGGCGGAGCAGACAGAGCAGAAGACCTCAACGGTGGGACAGACGGAGAAGAATACCACTGGGCTGGAGTGGACAGAACAGTAGACCACCCGAGCAGAACAGAAAACCACCAGGCTGGAGCAAACGGGATAGAAGACCACCAGACTGGAGCAGAAGACCACCATGGCGGAGCAGATGGAGCTGAAGATCACCAGAGAAAAATTGAAGACCACCTCGACGGGACAGGAGGAATGGAAGACCACGGCAGGGACTGAGACCTAGGGAATACTGAGACGCACGAGACAGACATAGCATTTATGGCCCCAAGGACCAATGAAGGCAACATAGTCGGTTCCGTGACAGTCTTCTTGGTTATGACAGACTGGGCTTAGGGTTGGGCGATGTCTACAAAATTGGCATCGGACGATGTCTACAGTGAAACATCGTGATGGACGATGACATCGGGGGGTGGGGGGCGGGAGTTAGGGGGTGTGCCCAAAGCATAAATCCATATTCAGAAAGACACGGGAAACACATAACGGTTGCCTGTTACATTACAGTACACAAAATTTCACTTACCACAGTGTAAGGAGAGATGACTGAGGACGATGGCAAATGATTTGCAGATCCTCAGCACCACTGACAAACATCTAATCTTGTAAAATGTGTGGTAAGTACTCTATAGTACTCTAAGCTTCTCACAGAAAATGGAGGAACTGGTGTATGCTGGGACCAAACTCTCCCACTCTTTCGCTGCAAGCCCACAGATATCAACTAAAAAATGGCGGGCCCCACAACCACCAAAGCCTGTGGACCCCTTCTTTTCTGAGAAGATCAATAATATCAGAAAGGCGATTGGCACATCTTCTAGTTATGCAGAGGTCACACAGATTTGACCGCAATTTCAAAAAGAAGTAACTATGTCTGTTTTTGAAGCAACTGATAGCAAAATTTTGGAAGAAATAGTACAGCACCTTAAATCGTCAACCTGCTACCTTGACACACTTTCCACATTGTTTTTTCAAAAGTGTGCTTAACTGTTTAGAAGCAGATCTCTTAGAAGTGGTGAATGCCTCACTTCTTTCTGGGACTTTTCCAAACTCCTTGAAAACTGCAGTTGTTAAGCCCCTTCTGAAAACGTGTAATCTTAATAACACCATGTTGAACTACTATGGACCAATGTCAAATCTTCCTTTCATAGGTAAGATTATTGAAAAGGTAGTTTTTAATCAGCTGAACAACTACTTTTAAACTCAAATGGATACCTGGACAGTTTTCAATCTGGTTTCCGAGTGCATCACAGCACAGAGACAGCACTCATTAAGATAATAAATTACTTTTGCTTTAATTCTGATTCCTGCAAAATATCAGTGCTGGTACTACTAGATCTTAGTGCTGCGTTTGACACTGTTGATCATAGCATACTTCTAGAGAGACTGGAAAACTGGGTTGGACTTTCTGGGATGGTACTCAAATGGTTCAGGTCATACTTAGAAGGGAGAGGTTATTATGTGAGTATAGGAGAGCATAAGTCTAAGTGGACGTCCTTGACATGCAGAGTCCCACAAGGTTCAATTCTTGCACCACTCTTGTTTAGCCTGTATATGCTCCCACTAAGTCAAATAATGAGAAAGAACCAAATTGGCTATCACAGCTATGATGATGATACCCAGATTTACCTAGCCTTATCTCCAAATGATTATAGCCCCATTGACTCCCTCCACCAATGCATTGATGAAATTATCAGTTGGAGTGCCAGAACTTTCTTCAGTTAAACAAGGAGAAAACTGAAGTCATTGCATTTGGAAACAAAGACGAATTTCTCAAGGTGAATGCATACCTTGACTCTAGGGGTCAAACAACTAAAAATCAAGTCAAGAATCTAGGTGTGATTCTGGAGACAGACCTTAGTTTCAGTAGTCATGTCAAAGCAGTAACAAAATCAGCGTAATATCATCTCAAAAACATTGCAAGAATTAGATGTTTTGTTTCCAGTCAAGACTTGGAGAAACTTGTTCATGCCTTTATCACAAGCAGGGTGGTTTATTGTAATGGTCTCCTCACCGGCCTTCCAAAGAAAACCATTAGACAGCTGCAGCTCATCCAAAATGCTGCTGCCAGGATTCTGACTAGAACCAGAAATCAGAAATGGAGCATATCACACCAGTCCTCAGGTCCTTACACTGGCTTCCAGCTACATTTAGGATTGATTTTAAAGTACTTTTACTCGTTTATAAATCACTCAATGGCATAGGACCTAAATACATTTCAGATATGCTTACTGAATATAAACCTAACAGACCACTCAGATCATTAGGATTGAGTCAGTTAGAAACAGCAAGGGTTCACACAAAACAAGGGGAGTCCGCTTTTAGCTATTATGCCGCCCAGTTGGAAACCAGCTTCCAGAAGAGACTGATGCAAGCAAACACAGCCACATTTAAATCCAGACTCAAAACTCATCTGTTTAGCTGTGCATTTGTTGAATGAGCACTGTGCTACGTCCGAACTGACTGCACTGTATTTTATGTATAATCATTCTTTATCCTTAACTGTTTTAAATTCATTTTAAATAAATTTTTATATCATTTTAAAAGTTTAAACAGAAGGTTAAAGTTAGTGCTGTGATGGTAAAGAAAGCTGTGGGCAAAGAAAGCAGTTGAAAGTAGGACCTTTGTCTTCTAAAACAGTGGTTTTCAAACTTGTTCCTGGGGACCCACAGCTCTGCACATTTTGCATGTCTCCCTAATTTACACACCTGATTCAGATTATCAGCTCATTAGGAAAGAGCTCCATGAACTGAAATGGGTGTGTCAGATAAGGAGACATGCAAAATGTGCAGAGCAGTGGATCCCGAGGAACAGGATTGAAAACCACTGTTCTAAAACGTCCGTTAGCATCTCAACTGTTTTCAGACTAGCTATGCTAACTCATTGAGCTTTTTATTTATCAAAGCTTTGACTTTTTTTAATCACATCTTTATGTGTAGATGGGAGGTTTTGATAGCTTTGTAAAGGTTTTGTCAATGGGTTATTGGAATTAGGTTAATTTATTTAGCCTAAAAATATGCACTATACCAGGGATAGGCAATTTCGGTCCTGGAGGGCCGGTGTCCTGCAGAGTTTAGCTCCAACCCTAATCAAACACACCTGCCTGTAACTTTCTAGTGATCTTGAAGACATTGATTAGCTTCTTCAGTTGTGTTTGATTAGGGTTGGAGCTAAATTATGCAGGACACCGGCCCTCCAGGACCGAAATTGCCTATCCCTGCACTATACTGTTAATGGGTGACATCACTTAAGGGAGCGTAAATTAACTGAATCTAGTCAAAACGTGATTTGATCTTTCATGGCAAACAATTATTGATAAAATTGTCCTGTGGTTTCAGGAGTAACTCTTCTACAACAGAAGAGAAGCCCCAAGAAATGTAAATTTCTGAAGGAAACTGCTGACAGGTAAGCTGAGAAAGCTCATTAAATCACTCTCAAAAATCAATCTCATTAATGCATTTTTTTTTTACTATATATTTGCATATATCACCATGCATCTGTTACACTTCATTAAAGTTATTTTAAGAAGGTTTTGACATCCAAACATGAGTGAGTGATGTTAAAATGTATTTTATTTCTGTGATCAAAGCTGAATTTTCAGCATCATTACTCTTCAGTCTTCAGTTTTACATGATTATTCAGAAATCATTCTAATATGCTGATTTGCTGCTCAGGAAATATTCCTGATTTTGTTTTGTTTTGTTTTGTGTGTTTTTTTTTTTTTTTTTTTTTGTCAGGATTCATTGATGAACATAAAGTTTAAAATGAACAGTGTTTATTTGAAACAAATATTTACTCACTTCTCATCAATTAATGCATCCTTGCTGAATAAAAATGAATTTCTTAAAAAAAAAAAAAACTCACTGACTGTAAACTTTTGAACGGTATTGTACACTACCATTTAAAGGTCTGGAGTCTATTTAACAATGAATCCTGAAAAAAAAAAAACAGTTTACACTAAAATGTTTATCAGCACATCTGTTTTTTATAGTGAAAATAGTCAGAAATGTTTCTTGAGCAGCAAATCAACATATCAGATTTATTTTTGAAGGATCATGTGACACTGAAGACTGGAGTAATGATGCTGAAAATTCAGCTTTGATCACAGCAGTAAATTACAATTTTAATATATTCAAATTAAAAAAAAAACTTTTCTCTTGAATTGTAATATCATTTCACAATGTTATTGTTTTACTGTGTTTTTTATTTTTTAAATAAATGGTGCTGTGGTGAGTATAAGAGACTTCTTTCAAAGATGCAAAAAATCCTACTGACCCCAGACTTTTGAACAGTTGTGTAAATTACAGTTATGATGTTCCTCCCACTTCAATAATACTGTGGCATATGTAGTCCATTCCATAGAGACTTGTCTGTTCTCTGAATACTGAGGACAAATAACATGCTTACTAAAGGACATAGAATAAAATCGGATTATGATTTAACCAAATTATAGCAAAGTAAGCTAAATAATGTTCACAAAACTCTAGACTATTGATAGTACCCAGGATATCAAAGTCCAGTAAAGGAGGCAGAGCTTTTTCGCATTTTACTCTTAAACTCTCGAATAGCCTTCCTGATAATGTTTGGGGCTTAGACACACTCTCTCTATTTAAATCTAGATTAACAATACATCTTTTTAGCCAAGCATTCACATAACATATCTCATAACCTTGTACTCTAGTAATAAATGCACATGACCATTTTTGCCTGAAATAATATGAACAGCATTTATGCTAATCCTTCTTTTGTTTTCCTGTTTCTCTCTCAGGTTGCCCATCCCAATGTTACTAAAGCTTGGATCCCAGCCTCACTTGTGGTGACTTCAGATGATGCCAACACTCATGAAGACTCCAGATGATGGCAACTATAGATGAACATACCAACCTGACAAATATTATGTATTGTAATCATTGCCTTTTTTTGTGGTTGACTTTTGTAGGGGACAAATATGTGAATTGAATGCTTATTTGAAAGTCACATTGGATAAAAACCATCTGATAAATATACTGTAAATGCATTTGTATATTTAATCTGTTAATAGAAAATAAATTTGCAATTGCCATTGTACATTGTTTTTGATCCATTATTGTGTGCAAGGACATTTTGGTTAGCGTAATCGAACTGATTATGAACCACGGACCGACCGTGGACCGCCAGCAAACAGTAATTATAAACCAGCGGCTCGTCAGCGGACCGCTGTCGGAAAAGGGGCGGCTGCCTCTGGTGGTCCGCTTGAATAACGATGAGCAAAACGCCGGTGAACCGCGGGTGGCGTCCGCCGGTGGGCCGCCGACTCTGCCACCAGTGGGCCGCCAGTGGCCCGCTGGTCTTATGTTAGCTGGGTAGCGGTTCCCTGATGCCCGCAATTATATACAATACAGTATAATTACCCAATGATATAACTGAGAGAAAGTATTGAAATATGTATTTTCCTCCCATCTCGTATTTATTCCCTTTAGGGGTTCCGTAGTACACATCATTTTCTTTCCAGTTGGGATGAGGCGGATTGCGGGGGGTATGGGGGGGGGTCACGATGTCGGTTCAACATCGCGATGTCTATCAGCCATCGGCGATGTACGATGGCATCGTCTATCGGCCCAACCCTAATTGGGCTGACAGTTAATAATTATTGGTATAAATAGGAGTAGAATCGGCAGTTCATACATTAACTCACAAACAAAAAATGACAAGGCAGATAGTTCACAATCAGACACACTTGGGAAAAATGGGCGGGTAGACATCTCACCATTAGACTAGAACTGGTGAAGCAGATGGTTCAAACTCAAATACACTTGAGAGAACTGAACAGACAGATAACTCATAATTCGAATCACTGACTGAAACTGGTGGAACAGATGATTCGGAGTTAGGCACCTTTTGGATAACAAAACAGGTTGACAGTTCATGAGCAGTCGCTATGTCAGTGACAGGGTTACCGGGGCAAAGGTCGAATACATCTTTAATTTCTGAGCTCATGACAGACAGGATCGAGCGTTCAGAGGAGGGTTCCTTGGATGTGACAGACAGTTCAAGCTCTGAGACATTTGGGGAAATTGGACAGACTGACGGTTCGTAACTCAATTCACAGTCTGAATCCGGCAGCACAGACACTTTGAAACCAGACACACTTGGCAAGACTAAACAGACAGATGATTCAACATCAGGATCTCTGACTGGTAGACATTTCATAAACAAAATCTGAAACTGGAAGGGCTAGCAGTTCACACTTGGGGTCATTGGCGGAAACTGGACAGACAGGAACGTCATTATGAGACATACTGACACACAATTCAGAATCATGTGCATTGATTGGAACTGGACTGGCTAGACAGACAGACAGTTTAAAAGTAGATTCACTGACTGAAGCTGGCACAACAGATTATTTCGTATCAGACACAGCTGCAAACGACACATGACCTGACTTCTTGACAGAAACTGAAGAGACTGACAGTTCAGCAGTTGACACGCTTGGAGAGACTGAGCAAGGTGACAGCTTATAATTTGACTCACTGACTGGGATTGGCAAGACGGATGATTCTACAAACATATTTGTGGAGACAACACAGATAGAGAGTTCATATTTAGATTAATTGACTGGGACTGGCAATACAGAGTGTTCACAAACAGCCTCCTCAGCTGTAAGGCTGAGAGTCTAAAGGCAGCTTCTTCAGCTGGGTCGGAACAAGACAAATGTTCATAATTGGCCTCCATGGCCAGGTCAGGACAGGGAAAGAGTTCACAGGCAGCCTCCTTGGCTGATTCAGGACAGAAAGAGAGTTCACTGACAGCCTCTACGACTGGGTTGAACTTGAGACAGGGCAATAGTTCATCGTTGGCCTTCATGGCCGGCTCAGGACAGCCCTGCAAACATGACCTTGCGGGGCCCATGCTGGCTTTTTGCGGGCACAGTGGGCTAGGTCCAGCCCACACTAACCTAAACAGGCCCAGTGTGGGCTTGCCTAGTCAAGGCTCACAGCTTTGCGCTCACCGCAGGCTCTCTGTGAGCAGCCCACACTATGAGACTGCCCACATTAATCCAATGATGGCCCAGTGTGTGCCAGACATGAGCCTGTTAATAAGAATTTTGTAGGCAGTTTTCTTCCCTACCACTGCTACGGTGTTTTAGGTTTCCTTAAGTATAGCCATGTGGTTGATTTAGTTAGCATAAGGGGAATCATGGGCAATGAGATGGCAGATGTGTTAGCAAAACAAGCTTTAAAGCAAGACAGAATTATGGAGGTACCTTATAGTAAAGCAGAAATTAAAGCAATAATATGTATTAATATAATAAAGTTATTGTTTCTGAAATAACTTTATTATATTAATACATATTATCGCTTTAATTTCTGCTTTACTATAAGGTACCTCCATAATTAGATAAATAAATAAGATTAGATGAGCAGTAGGAAAAATGAAATCAATAGGAAGAACCCCCAGAGAGCAAACTATAATATCTAGAATGAGGTTAGGTCATACTGGGTTAAATAAAACAATGTTTTTATTGAAAAAGCATCCTTCAGGTTTGTGTGATTGTGGTACAGAAGATGAGTCAGTGGAGCATGTTATTTGTCACTGCATTAAATATAAGATGCAAAGAATAAGATTAAAAGATGAGTTAAAGAAATATGGGGGGAATGTATTAAGTCTTAAGGATATATTAAATGATGGGCAGACATATAAAGCTGGGCTTATTTTTCTGAAAGAGGCTGGTTTAATGAATAGATTGTAGTTTTTTTTTTTGCGAAAATACAAGTCTCTGGTCCACACTCCAGTACAGCAGGTGGCGGTTATGCACCTTAAAAAGCAGTTGCCTCCTGCCAATAATGAAGAAGAAGAAGAAGAGGAGAGTTAGCATAGCAAGCAGCAGTAGCCAGCATGGCTCACCTGCTGAACACATTGCTGTGCTGTGTTCAGGTTGGGAAATGTGTCATTTCAAGCCCAGTCTACACAAGATGTTTTTTTTTAAGTGTACATTGCTGACGTTTTTTTGCAGAGATGTTACATGTATGTATGGCCTATGTTTGGGTTGATGCTAAGAATTTAAGACAGTGTATCTGTATGCATTTTAGAAGGACTCTTTATTGGTGAGGTTACCACATCATTGTCCAGTTTGAATATGGATTTAAAGTTCTTTTTGATGTGAGACCATAGTCTGGACAATTTTTGATTGTTCATGGTTAGGAAGAGTCTGGTGTTTGAGAGCTGTGGCGTGTTTTCATTACAAGAGGTTGGATTATTCATGTGCTATCAGACTTCAGCTATGGACAGTGTTTGGACATTGATGTACTACAGATAAGACTTTTGCACACATCAACTTTCTTATGACGAAATCCTACTATCTTACATTGCTTTGTTTGCTTTATTTTCTTTCTTTTTTTTGTACTTTTGTATATTTGCATTTTTGGCTATATGTAGCTGTATTAACCTGAATTGAATGTTTTCTATTTTGTATTTAATAAATTCATTGATTTGACTACTGTACAGTTTTGGCAATATAGACATTAGTTACGTGGTGACAGCATGCATTTCAGATGTATAATAACTGTTTTTCCCAAAGACTTAAGTTATAGTAACTGAAAAGTATTTAAAGTGAAACAGATGTATTGTTATAGATCAGGGGTGCATCCTGTTCTTGGAGTTCTACCTTCCTACAGAGTTCAGTTCCAACCCTGATTAAACAAACCTGTCTGTAATTATCAAGTGCTTCTTCAGATCCTAATTAGTTGGTTCAAGTGTGTTTTGATCAGGACCAGGTTGGGCACCCCTGTTGTAGATTAATAGTGTGGGCTAAATGAGGGCTGCCCGTGCAGTGCCAGCACTAAGGGGCCAATGTTTTGCCAATGAGCAAAATCTCAGAGGCCCTGCGCTGGCAGCCCGCTGGGGGCGCTTAGGATAGCCCTAAGTGGGCTCGTAAGGGGCTAGTGCAGGCTTGTTTGCAGGGAAGACAAGAGTTCAGGGGCAGCCTTTCTGGCTGTGACAGGACAAATTAAGTGTTCACACATGGGCTGTGTTCGAAATGGCATACTTGCTTACTGCTTACTGCCCAGTACACAGTGCATACTGCCTACTATTTTTTAAGGAATAGTGTGTGAAGCAGTATACAATAAGCAACAAATGCTTCAGAGTAGTATGCTTAATTGTCACATGACAAACACAAACATTAATTCAGCACAGCTGTCAAGGTTATTACCTTACAAACAAATGTGCTAACTATTCTTTTTACAAAGGCTTGTTAATAAGGCTTCATATTAGTACACAATATTGCCCAACTGAACTCGTTTCATAATTGAAGAACTTTAGGCTATTGGACTGAACTGAATGAGCTGTCTTTAACTGAACAATGAAATTTTTGGCAGTTATACTAATTGGAAAAAGTGATATATTCTAGTTACACTAAGTGCAAATAATAATAAATAGCAGCATTTTCTTTAGCAACAGGTGTGTAAATAGTAGTTAGGTGGCAGATATTTATACTTCAATACTGTAGTACATTATAAAACAGTATGCAATAACATACTGGGTGTAAATTATCATATATTTTATTTGATGAACGCCACTTTATTGGGACAAAAACCTACCTACAGCTAAGCACACTGTATTATTAATGAGGTGTTTAATCTCCACTTTTCAAATATTTACTTAATTTTTTATTGAAAATAAATGCCTTTCTGATCTGGTATTTGATGGGAAAAGGAGTTGCACGAGTTTGACAAAAGGCAGAAGCGAACTCAGATCGCTTGCATCAACAGCACACATCTCGCGCCTTTAACTCACTGCGCCACTGATACTGCAGAAATACTCGTCTTTTGCAGTGCTGTTTATCACAGCCAGGCATTGGTGGCCGAAAAATATTAATTAAAAAATTAATATAAAAATATTAATTTTATTTATACATTTTATTTATATATTATATTACTGCAATATTAATATTATTATGTAATATCTTTGAAATAATGTATAAAGCGCTATAGAGATAAAGGTGACGTCATTTGACTTGATCGGAAAAGTGCTGTAGAGATTAAAGTACAATTTATGTCTACAAATGATATTGTTTTTAGATGCACAGCAATAGTTTGTAGTTTACATGTATATGTATATACGTACATATACAAGTTTAACATTTATAATTACTTACTCCAGTTCACTCACGCGTTTGAAGATGAAACGTCACATGGAGCGCGTTGTGTTCTGGGAAACAGTATCCCACGCATTGTCTTCAGATGCATACATCAAATTTCAGCAAATGTAGCAGGTAATCCGGGCATTCCATGCATACAGAAAATTCACATACTATTCACAGTATTCACACAGCATACTGCAGTATAGTAGGAGTTGTATGATAGTATGCCATTTGGAACACAGCTTCTGTACTGATTTCAGTATACTTGAGTTATATTTAGCAGATTCTGGCAAATATAGTAGGTCATCCGGGTATTTCATGCATACAGAAAATTTGCATACTATGCTCAGCATACATACTGCATGCTGCAGAAATAGTAAGAGTAGTATGATAGTATGGCATTTCGAACACAGCCATGGTCTCCTAGACCGTAACGGGACATACAGAGTTCAGAGATGGCCTCCTTAGCCATGACAGGACAGGCAGAGAGTTCATGATTGGATACCACTGAGACCTCTGGAGATTCTGCAGCGGTTGCTACCACCTCTGGATGTTCTACAGCAGTATCATATGGAAACAAGGAGAGTTCATTACTGGGTGCCATCACCATGTAAGAAGCTGAGGTGAGCGCCGCCACCTCGGGAGGTTCTGCAATATGGGCAGCCACCTCTAGAGAAACTGCAGTGGGCGTCATTGCCTCTGGGGACACAACAGTGAGCGCCACTGCCTCAGAAGTTCCTGCAGCTTCAGCTGCCACCTCTGGAGACATCATTGTGGGCGCTGCCGCCTCTGGGAGTTCTGTGGTGATTGGGGATGTAACGGTATGAAAATTTCTTATCACGATTATAGTGACCAAAATTATCACGGTTATCAGTATTATCACGGCATTGTTAAAATGTGCTAGAAATGTTCAAAAAGTACCTACACATAAATCACTTCACCAATTTTTACATTTAAAAATCACCAAACAACAAATGAAATGACTTTTTATTTGCATAATCACTAAAACAATAACATTACCAATGATGTTCTGATTTTAAATGACAACTTGACTGACAACAGTTTAATAGGATGTTCAAATATCTAATGTAAATGTTCAAATAAAGATTTGAAAAAGTTTCATATAAAGGTAAACCTCACATTTCAGCCTTTAAACAAAGAAAAGGGTTAAGTCAAAATGATAATTGATTAATATATGATTATATGTATTTTATCTGCTCCATAAATAATTCTAGATAACTTATCTGAATTGTTTAAATGTGTAGATTCCACATAAGCTTGTTTTTCCTCAACCGGTCAATATTTACAGCAGGGCATGCAAATTCGGTCCATTTTTGGCCAGACAGAAACTGCACACAGACTGAATGTACTGTAAATATAAGTCTCTGTAAATCCACTCTCTGACACTAGGTGGCACTGATGGAAAAGCTGAATTACAGCTGTTTCCCATAAACTCCGTCGACAAAGCAGTATTGTGATTAAGAACAGTTCCTTTAGGTATTACATGGAGCGAAGATGAAAACAAAATACCATCGAATTGTTTCTGAAGACAGCCAGAAGTTCAGAACCTTCAGAGGTAACATTACATTCATATAATTAATTCATTCATATATTAATTTGTATAATTTCCTTAGCTCTCTTTTAAAACCTCCCAGCTTTTCCGCCCTAGTTTCACTCAAAACGAAACTACTCTGTGCGCACGAGAGACGGTTACTTAAAACTGTGTTTTATGCTGGACAGCATTTATTTATCATGAGTTGTTCAAATCGCGGTAATCAAATACGGTTTTAACTAACCGTGGGGAATTTTATCATGAAATATCATCAAACCGGTAATCGTTACATCCCTAGTGGTGATGTATGCAACCCAGACATACCAGTAAAGCGATCCCCATTATGGGAAGTGCTACAGACAGGGGAATCAGTTCAGCAACAGAGGGGCTCGAAGGGATAGGCGCTGGTTTAGGGATACCAGCTGCTCGTACTGACAACAGCGGTGGATCCTCCATGCTGGATGTCAGTCTGGGATATTGGAGAACTGATCCAGATGCAACAGACAGGAAGTGACAGGACTCTGGACGAACAGATGAGATGTGACAAGACTCTGGACGAACAGCTGTGACATGACGAGACTCTGGACGATCAGCTGTGATGTGACGAGTTTCTGGACAAACAGCTGTGACGTGATGAGACTCTGGATGATCAGCTGCAACGTGACGAGATTATGGACGAACAGCTGTGATGTGACAAGACTCTGGACAATCAGCTGTGACGTGACAAGATTCTGGACAAACAGCTGCGACGTGACAAAACAGATATGGCGAGACTCTGGAAGTTCAGCTGAGACGTGACGAGACTCTGAAAGATCAGCTGAGACGTGACAATTGGGGCAGTCGTGGCCTAATGGATAGAGAGTCGGACTTGTAACCCAAAGGTCGCGGGTTCGAGTCTCAGAGGGAGAGTGAATAACCAGCACTCCCTTCCACCCTAAATACCACAACTGAGGTGAGACCCCAGCATTTGCTGCCCACTGCTCTGGGTGTGTGTGTTCACTACTCTGTGTGTGCACTTGGATGGGTTAAATGCACTTTCACTTTCACAAGACTCTGGAAGATCAGCTGAGATGTGACAAGACTCTGGAAGATCAGCTGAGACGTGACGAGACTCTGGAAGATCAACTGTGACTTGACTGGACTCATGAAGATCAACTATGACTTGATTTGACTCATGACGATCAACTGGGACTTTACTTGACTCAGGAAGATCAGCTGTGACTTGACAAGGCGTTTCTATCGCCGCCATTTTGTGGATTTTTGTGCTCCGCTGTCGCAGCCATTATGTTAGTGCGCTCCGGTGCAGCCGCCATTTCACGAGCAGATTTAATCACCGAAGGAAAGGATCACTATACTCGAATGTCCCTGAGCTTGTGGCTGACTAAATCTCGCGGCCACCATTACCGGTCCAGACGCAATATCGCGTTCCTCCTCCGCGACACCCACAGTGAATAGAGAGCCAACATTCAACAAAGCAAAGTCCAAAAAACAACTCAGTGACGAACGTGGACCCTCGTGTCTAAGCTTAAACTGAAGAGGTTGATTAATGCCATCACAGAAAAATTCTATCGAAATAATGTCTGGTAAATCTGTTACGGAAGGAACAGAGGAAGCGTGCGGATCCATCTGCAGAGCTTTATTCATTAGCATGGTCAAAACAGGTGTGTTCAATTCACAGCAAACAGACATGATGTTAGATGAGGTAAGACAAGAGTAATCCTAGGGCAAACGGGGGTCTTCGATCGGCGAACAATATCCAACAGGGCAAGGCAAAGAGAGATAATCCAGGCACACAGCAATAGTCCAGGCAGGGGCAAACAGAGTCCGAAACAGCAAGGCAAAGGGTAAATCTAAGATACACAAGCTAGAATCAAAACACGGGAAACAACAGGCAAGGCATGACTATGACTATGACTATGACTAAGAAAACTAAGACAGGCTCCATAAAGTGGCTATCACAGTGATAAAGGCTGAACAATACTTGGCGTTCTGAAAGAGGAAGTCCAAGGCTTATAAAGCGTGTCTGATTGGATATAGAACTGTGTGTAAATTATTATTGTTCTGGGTTCAAGCATGCAGTGCTGAAACCCTATTGTAATTGTTAGGATTTTTATTATTATTCTTCCGCCGTAAAACGAATCGTGCAGCCTAAACCGTAAGGCCTAGAGACTTCAAACTTGGCCAAATGATAGAGCTCAGGCTCGCTACTCCGAAACAAAATCTCAGCCCAATCGGCCAATAGGGGGCGCTACAGCGATCAAAAGCGCGAAAGTGCTAATAACTCCTAAACCGCTTGTCGTAGACTCAAAATTTTTGGAATCCTTAGGTCAACACAGTTAAATCCTTAGGTCAACACAATTAAAAACCTTCAAAATCAGATTCACCCTGCGAGGTCCGGTTTTTCTGCAAAATTGAGTAATGTCCAAAACCTACTTTTGCGAACTAGTCCTAGGTTTTTTGCCCAATCTGAGTCAAACCAGTGCAGAAACATTCTCTGGACAGTGAATATCAATAATTAATCAAAAAAAGTTGAAATTCTGACTCACTGTTGCAATGGGGCGCCAAAACGTTCGAAAGTCGCTGGCCAATTTTACGAAAAAGGCTATAACTCGTGAACAAAATGAGAAAACTTCACCAAACTTGGTTCACATGTGTATGAGCTCAATCTTTGGTCAAATAAAAAAAATAAATAAAAATTGGTCAAATAAAATTGTGCAGATCTGCCACTTGGTGGCGCTATAAGATCGAAAAAAACTATAACTAGGTAACCGTTGGTCCGATCGACATGAAATTTGGTATGCAGTGTCTTTGTCCAAAGTACCATAAGTATCTATGAGGACATTCGCATATCTCAAAAACATGGCCACCATCGGCCAATGACGTTTAAGCATCTGTTTGACAAGGTTAACGGAGGTCGATTCGAACGAAACTTGGTGGGCATGTTCGACCCATGGCCCTAAATGTCTGTAAGAATTTTGAAAGAAATTGGCCACTAGTTGGCGCTAACGAGTTTTATGGCTCAGTAATCAAGTGATGTTTCACACATCCACACAATATGCATATCATTTGATAGATCTCCTCATAATTAGCAACTTTGCCTCAAAAACCATTGCTGTCAATCAAATTGATCATTAAATATTCATAAATATGTTAAAAATCTACTAACTAGTCTCTGGTTTTTCGCTCAATCTCGATCAAACCAGTGTAGACAAGATAATAACAAGATAACTCTTAACAAACATGGAAAGTTTCATGAAGATCAGATTATAGCTGGCGCTATAACAGTTAAAACAGCCTCAAAAACACAGTGTTTCTATAGTAAATGACCTAAATTGCAATAAAATGTTCATATATTCACTTATACACTATATCTTCATATCATACGATAGATCTTCTCATTCTGAACAACTTTGCCTCTAGGATCACTGCTGTATTTGAGATTATTTAAAAAACCTACTTTTGTGAACTAGCCCTCGGTTTTTAACTCCAAATAAATAAAATCAGTGCAGTACTATTCTCTAGACTCTCTAGGTCAATAATTATCAAAAAAATGTTGAACATTTGCATTTGGACAACTGTAAACTGCTCATTTTCTAATAAGTTCTTTACATAGTGTACCCAAAGGCCTATAATTCCTAAAAGAAAGCCAATAACTTCTCTCAAAACTGTGTAAAATGATGCATAATTTCATTCTAAACAAGCATGCAAAAGAGAGATTAGGTAAAAAATAACACATAATAGTTATAAAGGTTAAAAACACAGTGTTGTATGAGAAATAGCAATTTATAACCACTAGATGGCAGCAGAAGACCACTAATGGGCTCATTAAATGCACTAAAACAGTACTGTTCATATTTTGCTTTTGGAGACATTATAAAATCACTGTTATAACATTTAAAATCACATTTAGTTAAAGTTTAACATTTTGTTCATACAGATAGGTCAGTTTTGACAATTTTGCCATATTATGATCACAGAAAAACCTGAAAATGACATATAAACTCTTAAAAAGAGAAGACTTGCAATAAGTATTGTCACTTATCGTTTGTTTCAAATATCTATATCTGCAACAACATATGTGTGTGTCCATGTCTGTGTGTGTGTGTTTGTGTGTGTGTGTAAGCATGCTTACTGATTATTAATATGATAGTTTAACCATTTCAGTTCTATGTGTTTGTTTGTGTGTGTGTGTGTGTGTGTGTGTGTGTGTGTGTGTGTCTGTGAGCCTATTATCCATTTTCAATGTGTTTAACTGTCAGCTATACATCCAGGTTGTCCTAGACCATGGTTCCTCAAATCTTTCCCTGGAGGGCCAATCTGCTGCAGAGTTTAGCTCCAACCCTGATCAAACTCACCTACTTGTGATTTTCTAATGATCTTGAAGACTCTGGCATGCTCAGGTGTGTTTGATTAGGGTTAGAGATAAACTCTGCAGGAGTGGGCCAGATTTGAGGATGCCTGGCCTAGACCCTAAAAGCATACCACCTTAAAGGCCTTTAAGTGCTTGAACCCTGGTAATCGCAGCTTGCAGTTATATTTATTTATTGTATTTACTTGATTTTAAAAGGAACATGCCAGAAGAACATGCCATCTATTTGCCAGAATACATTAATTTACATCATATAGATGTACAGTGCTGTGAAAAGGTTTTTGCCCCCATTCCTGTTTTTTTTTTTTTTTTTTTGCATATTTTTGCCCCCATTCCTGTTTTTTTTTTTTTTTTTTGCATATTTGTCACACTTAAAAGATTCAGATCATCAAACAAATTTTAATATTGCACAAAGATAATGCAAGTAAATACAAAATGCAGTTTTTAAATGATGATTTCATTTATTAAGGGAAAAAAGCTGTCCAAACTTACCTGGCCCTACGTGAAAAATTAATTGCCCCCTCCTGTTAAATCATGAAAGAACTGTGATTAACTACATTATTTTAGAAAGCTGAGTTAAATTTCACTATTCAAACCCAAGACTGATTACTGCCAGACCCGTTGAATCAATAAATCACTTAAATAGAACCTGTCTGACAAAGTAAAGCATGCTTAAAGAGCAACACATCATTCCGCAATCTAAAGAAATTCAAGAACAGATGAGAAAGAAAATAGTTGACATCGTCCTGGAAAGGGTTATAAAGCCATTTCTAAGGCTTTGGGACTCCAGCAAACCACGGTCAGAGCCATTATCCACAAATGGAGAAAACTTGGAACAGTGGTGAACCTTCCCAGGAGTGGCCGGCCTACCAAAATTACTCCAAGAGCGCAATGATGACTCATCCAGGAGGTCATAAAAGAACCCAGAACAACATCTAAAGAACTGCAGGCCTCACTTGCCTCAATTAAGGTCAGTGTTCATGATTCAACAATAAGAAAGAGACTGGGCAAAAACGGCATCCATGGGAGAGTTCCAAGGCAAAAGCCACTGCTGACCAAAAAGAACACAAAGGCTTGTCTCACATTTGCCAAAAAATATCTTGATTATCCCCAAGACTTTTGGGCAAATATTCTGTGGACTGATGAGAAAATACTTGAACTTTTTGGAAGGTGTGTGTCTCGTTACATCTGGTGTAAAACCAATACAGAATTTCATAAAAAGAGCATCATACCAACAGTCAAACATGGTGGTGGTAGTGTGATGGTCTGAGGCTGCTTTGCAGCTTCAGGACCTGGACGACTTGCCATAATTGCTGGAACCGTGAATTCTGCACTCTATCAGAAAACCTGAAGGAGAATGTCCGGCTGTCAGTTTGTGACCTCAAGCTCAAGCACACTTGGGTTATGCAGCAGGACAATGATCCCAAATACACCAGCAAGTCCACCTCTGAATGCCTCAAGAAAAACAAAATTAAGGTTTTGGAGTGGCCAAGTCAAAGTCCGGACTTAAGTCTGATTGAGATGCTGTGGCATGACCTTAAACAGTCCTTTCATGTTTGAAAACCCTCCAATGTGGCTGAATTAAAACAATTCTGCAATGAAGAGTCGGCCAAAAGTACTCCACAGCAATTTGAAAGACTCACTGCCAGTTATCGCAAACGCTTGATTGCAGTTGTTGCTGCAAAGGGTGGCACAAACAGTTATTAGATTTATTTGGTGTTTTATTTGGTATTTATTTGGCAATTACTTTTTCCCATAGGGCCAGGCAGGTTTGGAGAGCTTTTTTCCCTTAATAAATGAAATCATTATTTCAGAACTGCATTTTGTATTTACTCGGGTTATCTTTAAAATTTGTTTGATGATCTGAATTATACAAGTGTGACAAATATCCAAAAAACAAAACAAAAAAAACAGGAAGGGGGCTATGTACGTATATATGTATGTATGTGTGTGTATATATATATATATATATATATATATATATATAATCATAAAGTTATTGTGATTTTGTGATGTTGTATCACAAAATGAAAATCTGTTTTGATGTCTTGAGCTATTTGTTTTGACAATATTGATGTTTATAGTAACATGACTACTCCGTTTCATAAATAGTATTTTACAATAATCTTAACAGGCCAACAGATTGAGTCATCGATGCTTTGGCTTCCTTCTTGACACTGCAGTAATTAAATGTGTATATTTTCTAAATACTATATTTTACCCAGCAGTGCATGTGTGTGTGTTTATGTGTGTCAGCAGGACTGATGCTGTTCCTCTAGTCTAGCTTGATTTGTTGCAGTCAAGCTCACAGAGGACAGAAAGAGCGATAGGGAGGTGGCGAGAGGAGGGGAAATAAAGAGAAACAGCCTCAATTAAATGATAACCATTTACTCTTGAGCTTTCCTTCACAGAATGAGCGCAACTGAGATTGTCCATAGAGGTGAAGCATAGAACAGGCAGCAGGCAGTTAAAGTTAAATCTCATTCAAGGAAAATATGTGCAGAGGTTTATTTTGGGGAATAACATAAATTACTGGCCAGAAAGAATGGCATAACACAAGCTAGTCTATGTGTGATTGTAACACAATCACAAACGACTCATTTTGTGGATTTCACCTACTAGACCTGACAAAAAAAAAATCACACAAAACGTGCGCCGTTTATGTTGTTTTTGTTTGTTTGCTCATTACGCTGTCCTCTCCCTGCTCTCGTGGCACTCGCAACACACATATAAATGTTTAACTAGGGTAAAAAAGTGCACTCATATCTGTATAGAGTCAGAGTGACATTTCAACAGAGCCTGTCCTATTTCAGAGTTTCATCATCACTGAATCTGTCTGTTGATTAAACAGCCTGTCCGTTGCTAGGCTACAGAGCGACACTAATAGGAAAGGAAGAGGAAGTCTGTAGGAGGGCCAGAGATAACGAGAGTGAGAGAGAGACAGAAAGAAAGAGAGATTTTTACTGAACTATAATGACTGTAAGCAAAAGAGACAGGCATCTAAAGAGAAGGGATCAGGAGAGTGGGAGGATGGAGATAAAACACAAGAAAGCAGAGGATGAGCACAAAGCTGGAGCTGAAGTGAGGCACCCTGCCTGCGTTCTACACGTAAATGAAAGACGTGTAATGTAAACGGCAGCTGAATGAAATGTGGCGAGACATTAAGAGATCTAATGAGAGAGCACAGCTCTCACCGGTTCATGTGATCGGCGCGCGTTCTCCCGCGTAAAGCTTAATGAGAGTCACCATTACCAGCATGCCTCATGGGTGGCATAATTCAACATGATAATTTACAGTACAAAACGACCACAAGTGATGAATGCTTTAAACTGGATTGTGTTTTAATATTTTTAGGCTTTCACTTGTTTTTATTATGCTGATATTTATGGGGTTTCTACAACAGTTTGGACTTTTGAAAAACACATTTTACACTAGTTTATTTAATTCGTCCATTAACAATGTCCACGAAAAGCAGTCCACAAACATGCTCTTATTTTTGAGTCTGTCAGGAGAATTCTGTCATTTTACTGAAAGTCATAAATATTTCCACCAGATCTTATTTCATGTACATAGCTTACATGTAATTACATTCTGTGATCGAAATGTTATTTTAAACAGTTGTTTTTAATAAATAAACAAATAAATAAAACCAACTCCTACACTCGTACTCCACATACACTATAAAGATTATTATTTAAAGTTGTAAATAAAGATTACTGGAGTATGTTTTATGAGAAAATGCTATTTCTGTCATGACAACTCTCGGAGAGATTAGCATGGTAATATAAATGAAAATGTTAATGTGTTTGGTCTTGGCGGAATAGATCTTCTACATTGCTGAGACTTGCTACTGCCAAAACA
This sequence comes from Tor tambroides, assembly GCA_021397915.2. Lineage (NCBI taxonomy): Eukaryota > Metazoa > Chordata > Actinopteri > Cypriniformes > Cyprinidae > Tor > Tor tambroides. The sequence continues at coordinate 24,937 of JAFVLL020017538.1, forward strand.
TCCACATCCCCTGCTGTGAGCATGTAAGAAAAACTGCTGCTGCACATATAACATATATAAAATAACCCCCATATAGCATGCATGAATCACTCTGTAGCAGATCTGTACAGGTGGAGCTGGGGAAGGTGGAGGGTTTCTGATGTGTGATGCAACTGCTACAGCAAGCACAAGCCAAGTATTTGAATGTTGAGCAGCAGCTCATTGGCAGAAACCAATTAGCTACACCGCATGTGAATGATAATGTGATTGAGTTAGAACCTATTGGCCTGCGCCATCTACAGTTTCATGACAAAACTTTGTATTTCAGTCTTTCTACTTCACAATTTAATGTTTAACTGTGTTACTTGCCAGTTCTTTATATTTGTTTCTGAAATTTACTAGCAATGTCTGAGTGAAAATTGCTTCTACGCCAATTTATTACTATTATTTTTCTGTGTTAAAGTTAAAAGGCATTTAGAAACCAGCAAGAATAAATAATGAAGGCATGGTAGAAAAACGTTTTACTTTTAATGTCACCTTTATATAACAATAAAAAAGTTTCAGTCTGAAACCATAAAAGCACCTGCTCTCACTTTCTTACTTTGCACTTTTTCTTGCTTTGTTGTCTTGTTTATCTATCAGTAACCATCACACACCACACCACCATCTGCAAATGGGACGTCTTCTCCCACACAGGTTATATTATGCCTCCATTTGATGAGTGCTCAATGACTGCTAATTTTTTTTCTCATTTTGCAAACATGTTTTTAGACTATTTCTTTCCATCAGAGATGAGTTTACAATAATAACCCGAGTGCTAACTGCTGTGAATCAGAAAAGAACAATCTCTGTTTGTTCTCAATATGATCATCGTTTGCTGTTTTTGTCTCTTTTCTATTCTGTTGTTTGTTCCTTCTTTCATCCACATCCTCTAAACCTCTCGTTCTCCTTGTTTTGATTCTTTCCTCTTCAATCCACTCTCCTTCCCTCCAAAATCAACACTCACACACTCTCTCTGTCACACACACACTCACGGTTCCTGCCAACAGTGCAGCCCATGTCCAGAATGATTTCATATTTCAGCTCAATCTGTCAGTGCAACATAAATTGTGTGTGTGCGTGTATAAATCTGCCAGCAGCTCTGAGAGTGAGCATAGTCCTAAAGCAGAGACAACTCCAAGCATAACAATACCCATCTCCTCTGATTTATGCCACTCTCTATCCCTTAATTAACAGACCTGCAAATGTCTGCACACTCTCCAGCAACATTCATCCGCACTTAAGCTCAAATACACTAGAAAACTTCATTGTTCAAATTGTACTGGCTTCTATTTGAGAAAAAAAAAAAAAAATATATATATATATATATATAAAATATAAATTTATATTAATATTTAAAATAATTTATATATTTTATATATATATTTTTTATGAGGTGCTAAACAGGAAATAATTCTATAAAAATCTGAATATATAGATGTAAATCTGAATATATAAATGTAAACTGTGAATATATAGAAGTAAATCTGAATATATAGTTATAAATCTGAATATATAAATGTAAATTGTGAATATATAAAAGTAAATCTGAATATATAAAGGTAAATCTGAATATATACTTACATTTCTGAATATATAAATGTAAATCTGAATATATAGTTATAAGTCTGAATATATAGAAGCAAATCTGAATATATTCTCACAATTGTTATTGCTGTTCATATGTAGCCTATTGACCCCGTAACTAGAATATTTTAATTTAGTAGAACAGCTAGAATAAGCAAATTTATATCAGTTTAACTGAGAACTAGTGAATTAGAATCAAATCAAATCTGATTGTTATAAACTGTACACAACTGTCTCATAGGTTGTTTATCTACAGAAAAACAGTAAGAATCTATTTCCTAGATTAGAAAGGTGAATATGCTATTGTTTTAATGTCTAATCAAGATTTCCCTCATTTCCTGGTAGATTAAATCTAATTTCACTTGTAAGGACTTTAGCTGTAGTGCATATTGAAACAATCAATAACTCCAGCTTACTTCCGGGTGTACGACTAGGCTACTACATCTGTGACACTTGCTCTGATGCATCAAAGGCCATTCAGAGCACTGAGCAGCTTCTCGCTGTGAATGGCACACTGCCTGTCCAATGTGAGATGCTTGAAAGGCCTAAATCTATATATTCAGATTTACATTTATATATTCAGGCTTATAACTATATGTTCAGATTTACATTTATATATTCAGAATTATAACTATATATTCAGATTTACTTCTATATATTCAGATTTACATTTATATATTCAGAATTATAACTATATATTCAGATTTACTTCTATATATTCAGATTTACATTTATATATTCAGATTTACTTCTATATATTCAGATTTACATTTATATATTCAGAATTATAACTATATATTCAGATTTACTTCTATATATTCAGATTTACATTTATATATTCAGAATTATAACTATATATTCAGATTTACTTCTATATATTCAGATTTACTTCTATATATTCAGATTTACATTTATATATTCAGATTTACATTTATATATTCAGAATTATAACTATATATTCAGATTTACTTCTATATATTCAGATTTACATTTATATATTCAGATTTACATTTATATATTCAGAATTATAACTATATATTCAGATTTACTTCTATATATTCAGATTTACATTTATATATTCAGAATTATAACTATATATTCAGATTTACTTTTATGTATTCAGATTTACATTTATAGATTCAGATTTACATTTATATATTCAGACAAAACAATATATTCAGACTTATAACTATATATTCACAATTTACATTTATATATTCAGATTTTTATATAATTATTTCCTGTTTGGCACCTCATAATTTTTTATATATATAATTTTGATTACCACAAAATATATTTCCAGTTATGACTGGGTTACAGTGAGGCATGTAATGTAAATGTTAAAATACTCATAATTTCACCAGTATAACAATATGCTTGTTAACATGATATTAGTGTGAAAAACATCACTGACCTTTTTTCGTGTAAAGACATATCCAATTTTACAACTTCGTTTCCATGACAACATAATGGCTAAAACCACAAAATGGCCATAAAAACGATGATTTGAACAATGTTACAGCTCAAATGGCAGACAGAATTTTGTCAGAAATAATGTAAGTGCTTTTATCAAATTATACACTGCACATTTATACGTTTAAATGCTCAAAAAGTGCCCCCCATTTACTTCCATTATAAGTGTCCCACCATAACCTCCTTTTTAAAAAAAAAAGAAAAAAAAAAAGAAAATAAGGGATATGTTGAAAATGAGTACAGCTCTCCTTCCCTCATATTTCTTGTTTTTATGGTCATTTTGTGGTTCTAGCCATTGAATTGGGTCAAAAGGAAGGAAATGTTTCTTGAGCACCAAATCAGTAATGCCTGCAATAATACACATAAGTTTGGAATAATTAGGATTTTGTTATGTTTTTGAAGTCTCTTATGCATACCAAGGCTGTATTGATTTGATCTGTAAAAACAGTAATATTGTGAAATATTATTACAATTTAAAATAACTGTTCACTGTTATAAAATATTTTAAAATGCCATTTATTTTTGTGATGGCAAAGCAGAATTTTTAAAGCCATTACCTGAGTCTTCCGTGTTGCATGATCCTCCAGAAATCATTATAATATGCTGATTTGGTGCTCAAGAAACCTACTTCTTTTTATTTATCTCATATATTCTTATTCTTATTATCTTCACTGATGTAAAGGTAATATGTAATTTAAAGGGAAACAGGTCAATTTAGCTCAAAGGGAATCATTTATTTTATAGGGAATTTGAACAGAATCACTGTTTCACGGCTGATCATTGAGTCAGCAGCGATTCAGTGAACGAGCCGCATAACATCAACTCTGCACTGGATATTAAAATCCAAAATATAGTGAAAACACTATTAAATAGCACAGTAAAAAGATCGGCTAATTAAGGCATTAACTTGTCAGCACAAAACACAAGATACTTCTCTTTTCAATATAAATAAGATTTTATTTATATAAACCTAAGACAAACTAATCTAACACATGAACACACACATTCACACGTTGCAGAAAGAGAGAAAGTGAGGAAAGGATGAGTTTAAGAGAATGAAAATGTGAAATCCCAAGTTTTACAGCAATATGTGTAATTAACCCTTGCATTGAGTTTCTCAATGAGGCTAAAATTTATATTAAATGCACCAGCTCAGCAAAAATCTGGAGTTGTTTTACTTGCTTTGCCTTTGGGATTCTTTTTTGTCTTAGTCCTTGCAGAAAGGGGGTTTCCCGAGGTTGCTGATTGGCTGGCAGTTCAGTGGTCGTTTGTAGTGATGTCTTGGGAAGCCAATCGTTGGGCGCTGGCGGAAGATGGTTTCGGAGTCCGTTGCTAGTTGAAGTTTGGTGCAGTCGGAGCTGGACTTTGCGGCAAACTTAACTTTTGAACACGAAACTCAACGGAAAGAAAAGAAACTAAAGTAAAATAATAAAAGGATGTAACGAGACTAGGTGGTTTTTCTTCTCATCATGGTTTTAAGTAGCAGCTGGCATGTAGGCCAGAGCACGCTCAAAGAGTGCTAAAAAGCAGCGTCAAAACGCAGTGGCAAAAGTAAAAGCAAAAAGAGAAGAAGATGGGAGTTTGATGGTGTGCTGAGTTTTTAAACTAGGCTTTCGGACCCGTCCCAATGGATGTCTTGATCAATTAGAAATGTTCTTAGCTCATTTATCCTCCTCATCCATAAAATCAGCACGTTATCTGGTCAGTCACATGTCCGAGCTTTACACGCTCTTGCAAAGTGTACTTTTGGATGTGATTACTATAACCAGAATATGATACATTTGACAAAGAATTAATTGAAAGAAACGTTTCAAGCATGATTTTTTCAAACTCATACATACCAAACACGCATATGAATCCTTCAGGTATTCAATAATTATTAAAAAGACATACACAATATGTGATTAACATGATAGTCAATTGTGTGGGTTACTTACATGATATGGAGTTATGCATAGAAATGATTAGTTGCTCATAAGTCCTTTTAAGATGATTTTTAGGTGCATATGAAAAAGAAAGTCTCTGAAGTTCTGTGTAGAACAAAAAGACATGTTCTGTGGACAAAGGAATTTCGGTCTGGTCCGTCTCTTGGGTAGGGGTAGCCAATCCAAGTAAGTCTGTAGCTTGTGATTTCTATACATGTGACGGCCATCTCTTGACCATCAGTCTTGATTACTTGCCCCAAATTTGACAGTCTTTTTCCTGAATTGGAATTATCAATAAGTGTTCCTTTTATTTTAATATTGCAAGCTATTCTGTGAAAGAAGCTTGTTGGTTAGGCTTTCTTCATATGGCTGGAGCTAGGGATCTGATTTACGACGTCCTGTTGCCTCTTTGGAATTTCGGCTCCTCATGTTTCGATGTTCTGATCGAATCTTAATTTTGTCTGATTAAGTCTCTGATATCCTACACTGACCAAAAAACAACTTAATACATTTACAGATTTATAAACTCATGTTGGCTCTGATTTATGGTGTTATTATATCAATCACTTTTAAAAAACAAGATTCCATCTAGATAGTATCTAAACAGAACTGGAGACAAGGTTTCACTTTTGTTTTTTTTTTGTAAAAGAAAATGAGAGAAGGTTTGAAAATGAGCACAACCCTCCCTCTCTCCTGTTTCTCCTCTTGTCCTGTCCAGGATGGTATAAGAAAGAGCCTTGTAGATGGAGATGGGCC